>ML373813.1:0-15864 GCA_005239525.1 Nicotiana knightiana | reverse complement strand
GAAGAGAAGAGAAGAAAAACTAGGTAGAAGCCTCCTTCAAGCGTGGTGTGTATTCCTCCACGTTAATTCCCCTTCAAAATATGTTAGCTCCCATCAAAAATAAGCTTAGACTTGCTTTTATACGTGTTGGGTAGGTTTAGGGCCGAAATAACCGTGTCCCAGGCAAAATAGGACAAACAAAACTCGTCGCCGGCGCCTTAGCTAGCGTCGGGCGCCCACCAGGGCGATGACCCAATTTCCATTCTTCCTTCAGCGCCACAGGTGGCGCCCAGCGCTGCCTGTGGCGCCCAAAATCGCCAAATTGCCGGTTTGTCCGATTTTCATCCGTTTTGGCTCTAATTTCGCCCCCAATTGATCCCGAATCATTCCTAAACATAAAAACACTTCAAATTAATATAAATCATCACATTTAACATCAAAAACTCATGAAATAAAAGTAAAATATGAGGCGATATACATAGAAATCTATACACTTTAAGCTAAACATCACATCCTCATCTAGATCCAGAAAAGATCAAGATGAACGACCTAGAGGTAATACCCGAATTGGGGATCATACCTTGAATGTAAGTACTACTGAACATGTCTCAATATTGAGGAACATGGGAGACGAGGTTAAGTGGCCCAAAGAGATGCGATCAAATCCAAATAGAAGGAACCCAGATCACTGGTGTGAATTCCATAACGATCATGGGCACAAGACTGCGGATTGCAGATTTTTACAAGGTGAAGTAGAAAATTTATTGAAACAAGGCTATTTAACAGAATTGTTTAGTGATAAAGGTAAACATGCATATATGAAGAAAAGGCAGGAGCCCCCAAAGCCTCCTTCTCCAAAACTAACCGTCAACATGATACACAGAGGTGAAGAAGTAAACGGAGTGGTCTGTGAAAACGGGTTTGTGAAAATCTGGAAGCGGACGATATAACCTTCGATGATGCAGATATCGGCGGATTAATGCTTCCTCACAACGATGCTCTGGTAATATCTTTACTTATTCATGACACTAACGTAAAAAGAGTGTTGATTGATCCAGGTAGTTCAGTCAATATCATTTTGCTAAGAGTCGTGGAAGAAATGCTATTGGGGAATCAAGTAATCCCAAGGGCACGAGCCATATCAGGGTTTGATAACTCTACGGTTATAACAAAAGGAGAAATTGAGCTTAGCACTTATGCTGAGGGGGTGATCAAAAGTACCAGGTTCCAAGTCATCGATACTGACATGGCTTATAACGTAATCGTGGGAAGGCCATGGATCCACGACATGAAAGCAATACCCTCTACCTTGCATCAGGTAATTAAATTCCCCTCTGAATGGAGGATTGAATAAATTAGAGGCGATCAGCAAACCGCAAGAAATAAAAACTCTATGGTACACTACAAAAAAAAATAGAGGTGGAAGAATCACAAGATAAGGGAATCTCCCAAGCGGGTGACATTGCCCAAACAAGCATGGAAGAAATTACCACCCAAACAAGTACGAAAGAAAATACTTACGAGAAGGTGAATCAAGTTACCACGGAAGGTGCATTAGACGACACAGATGCAGATTCCAGACCGGACGTCATTCATGAACCGGAGGAAGACGAGCATATCAAAACAACTACGGAAGAGCTCGAAGCTGTTCCATTGTCTGAACAAAATCCTGAACAGAAAGTGTATATAGGCACGAGGCTGGGCCCCGGTCGAAGAGGTAAGTTAATTGATTATTTAAAGGCTAACGCAGACTGCTTTGCGTGGTCCCACTCAGATATGACAGGCATCCCACCAGAAGTGATGACTCATAAACTAAATGAAGATCCATCCTTCGTACCTGTTAAGCAGAAGAAAAGAAAGCAAGGACCATTCAAGAACCAAGTGATTGACGAAGAGGTACAAAAACTTTTGAAGATTGGTTCGATACGAGAGGTAACGTACCCTAACTGGCTATCTAATACCGTGGTAGTACCTAAAAAGAATGGCAAATGGAGAGTATGCGTAGATTATACTGACTTAAATAAAGCATGCCCNAAAAATGCTGGAGCCACCTATCAAAGGTTAGTGACTAAAATGTTCCAAGAATATCTTGGAAAGACGATGAAAGTTTATATTGATGATATGTTGGTAAAATCAACACAAACGGAAGACCATTTCCAGCATCTCTCTACTACTTTTGATATTTTATGCAGGTATAATATGAAGCTAAATCCAGAAAAAATGCGCTTTTGGAGTGCAATCAGGTAAATTTTGGGTTTCCTTGTATCGAACAGAGGAATAGAGGTAAACCCCGCTCAAATTAAAGCTATAAAAGAAATACCTAATATTTTAACAAATAAAAAAGAAGTTCAAAGACTAACATGGAGAATAACAGCTTTGGGAAGATTTATTTCTAAGTCTTCCGAAAAAAGTTTTAAATTCTTCTCAGTTCTCAAAAAGCAGAATCAGTTCGAATGGACTGAAGAATGTCAGCAAGCCCTCAAGAATCTGAAGATTTATCTATCAAAAACACCGCTGCTTTCAAAGCCAAAAGAAAGGGAAAGATTGTACATCTACCTGGCTGTTTCAGAAATTGATGTAAGTGCAATACTGGTAAGAGAAGAAAAAGGAAAGCAATCACCTATCTACTATGTAAGTAAAACTTTTCTAGATGCTGAAACTAGATACCCACATCTGGAAAACTTAGCCTTAGCTTTAATAATGGCATCTAGAAAATTACGACCATATTTTCAATGTCACCCAATCATCGTTGTGACTTCATATCCTTTAAGAAGTATTCTGCATAAAAAAGAATTGTCAGGAAGATTAGCCAAGTGGGCCATAGAATTAAGTGAGCATGAAATAATCTATCAGCTTAGGACAACAATTAAGTCTCAAATACTAGCTGATTTTGTTGCTGAATTTAGTAATAGAATTATCCCTGAAGTAGAAAAAGAGTTACAACTTTTTAACGGTGCTAATTCGGGCCTATGGATCCTATTCACCGATGGCTCCTCAAATATAAAAGGAGTCGGCTTAGGCATAGTCTTAATATCACCCACGGGTGAAAAGACACGGCAAGCTATCAAGTGTTATCCTATAACTAACAATGAAGCAGGGTACAAAGCTGTTATTACAGGGCTTGAACTCGCACGGAACTCTCAATCGAGAAAATCGTGATCAACAGCGACTCCCAACTGGTAGTAAATCAGATGCATGGGACTTACATCGCTCGAGAGACTCGAATGCAACAGTATCTTGAAAAAGCACGAGAACTCGTGAGACAATTCAAAACATGGAAGCTAATGCAAATACCTAGAGAGGAAAATTCAGAAGCAGATGCATTATCTAACCTCGCAGCAGTCACGGAAGTAACAAACAAAGACAATGCAATTGTCGTCCAACTATTCCACTCAATGATCGACCAGGACAGGAATGAGGTAACTTTCAACAACTTAACCTGGGACTGGAGAAACGAAATTCTTAATTTTTTGCAGAATGGTCCCATACCTGAAGACAGGAAAGCAGCACAAGCACTTCACCGCAAAGCTGCAGGGTACTGCCTTATTCGCAACTCACTTTATTNCTAAATGCCTCGGACCTAACCAAACGGAATTTGTGATGAAAGAAGTCCACGAAGGACACTGTGGAAATCACTCAGGGGCGATATCCTTAGTGAAAACCCTAATCAGAGCTGGATACTATTGGCCTAATATTGAAGAAGAAGCCGAGAACTTCGTATCCAAATGCGACATGTGCCAAAGGTTTGCCAATAACATGCATCGACCAGAGGAATTATTGCATCCAATAGTATCCCCATGTCCTTTCATGAAATGGGGTATGGACATAGTGGGAACTCTTCCCACAGCTAAAGGATATGTACGATTTTTTCTCATGCTAACCGACTATTTTACAAAATGGGTAGAGGCAGAAGCGTTCAAACAAGTGCGAGAAAAGGAAGTTAAAAGCTTCTTATGGCGAAACATAATATGCCGCTTTGGGATACCAAAGGAGATCGTGTGCGATAATGGCCCACAATTCATAGGCTCGGAAATCACAGAATTCTTCGAAAGCTGGCAAATCAAACGGATCACTTCAACGCCATACCACCCCGTGGCTAATGGTCAAGCTGAGTCAACGAATAAGGTCATCATCAACAATCTAAAGAAGCGGCTGGATAAAGCCAAAGGAAACTGGCCTGATGAGTTACCAGCGGTACTATGGGCATACAGAACAACTTCAAAAACAACCATGGGAGAAACCCTGTTCGCACTTGTCTATTGCTCAGAAGCCTTAATACCCATGGAGATATGAGAACCAAGCATAAGGTCCACAACATCCATGGAGGAAGCAAACGATGATGAATTGAGGACCAATATGGACCTGCTCGAACCACGGAGAGAAGCAGCACTGATACGAATGGTAGCTCAAAAACAAATCATAGAGCATTATTACAACCGTAAATCTCATCTCAGGTACTTCAAGATTGGGGACTTCGTCCTCAAAAAAGTCTTTCAATCAACGAAAGAAGCAGGCGTAGGAAAGCTAAATCCAAACTGGGAAGGACCCTACAAAATCCGAGGCATAGCTGGGAAGGGCGCCTATGAGTTGGAAGCTATGGATGGCAGAGTTCTACCAACAAGCTGGAACGTCATCCACCTAAAGAAGTATTACTTCTAAGGAAAAGAAGTACCACCAGTCAGGTATCAAACGTTCAATTTTATTTTGAACATTTAAAAATTTTACTAACTTTTTTAGATGATAGGCATAAAGCTAACCCATCACCAGATGATGATATTAAACCTGCAAAGATGCAAGGAGATAACACAATTCTCGGTCTAGGGTTACACTTTCTGATGGACGTTTTAAAGGGTTAAGCAGTCATCATCTAAAAAACTATATACCTTCGAGTCCGGAATGTTTTTCCTTTTCAGGAAAAGGACCACAAGGAAGGAATAATCAAGTGCTCGAGATTTCATTCTTCAAAGCTCAAACACTTGGGGGACTATACAGTATGGAAGGCTAAGACGAAGCAAAGAAGACTATCAGAAAGTCAAAAGCTCGAGCCTGAAGACCCATCTACCCAACGAGACAAGTGATACGAGCAGAATCGAAAGAAATCAAAAGAGTCATCCAAATACAAAGCCTAATGCAAAAATGCAAAAAACCTTCGAACATGTTCAGGTTGAAAGGAAAAATATTAGTCACGAGGAAGAAATGTACATCTTTATACTTAATCAAAATTGTTGTAACAAAAGCAGTTAGGTGTAAAAGATCATCATCAGTGTACTCATTCAAAAACTGTTATGATTAAAAACAGTTACGAAATATCTGTACTCATATAGAAAATTGTTATCAAATAAAACAGTTACGAATAAGAAAACATTTCCCTCGTACTTATTAGAAAATTATTTCCAATAAAAACAGTTGCGGGTAAAAACCCCAATTCTTATAATAATTGTTACTAATGAAAAACAGTTGCTCCCTTGTAATTACCCGAAACAACTGTTACATACGAAAAAAAAAGTTACGAAATACAAGTGTATATCAAATTTGTTAAAAGAAAACAGTTGCAACATGAGTTTTAGACGATAATCAAACACATGTAAAAAGTTGTGAAAGTTCAAACAATAAAAAAACTTTCCTCAGAAACATTCTTAAATATGTGAAAATTCCTATCACTCTATTGCATTATTACACCTTTATGAAGTTGAGACATCTTCTTCATTAAGTGTCGATCAAAAAAGGGTCCTCTTCCATAAATTATGCCTACTACAAAAAGGCACACATGTAATATGACATCGTGCCTATTACGAAAAGGCACGAGTAATCTAAAACATTCTATATGCAAAACTCATAGGTAAAACTAAAACCTCAAAAAATGAAGCATGCAAAAGACTTAACGAGTGAAACAAAAACTCATCGGAAAACAAAAGTTATACTAGCATTAATATATTAAAACGGCTAAGTAAAAACTAAGTATTAACTTATACTTAGCCGTATAGAATTTTTATACATTTAGGTGCCCCTAAGTTGTCATTTGGGGACTTTAAAGAGATCCAAATTTACCCTCGATGGGACTGGGAGTAACCACCAATTGAGAAAACGATAAAAAAATAGGGTGAACCAACTTCTTAAATTTCTTCAGGAGGGAGGTTGACTTCACTGGCAGAAGGAGCGGGAGCAACTAGGGATGAAGAGGCACGAGCAGCAGGAGTCTCACCATCAGGTAAAGAGAGGTTATGACCTATTTTAGCCTTCTCCATGGCTTCCTTAGTTTTAGCTATTTCAGCACTAAGGTCGAAACCCTCTTGACTCATTTCCGTCAATGTGTCAAGGCGAGAATTCATATACGCCCAGCTCACATCAACAGCAGCCACCTCTTCAAGATCTTCATAATCCCTTGCCCATACTTGAAGCTCAGCTCTCAATCCGTCCTTCTCCGCTTCAGCAGCTTCATGGGCGGCCCTTAACGGTACAATCAACTCCTCCAGAGTTTGAACTTTATCTAAAGCGTTACGAAGATCCTCTTGAGTACGGGTGAGTGATTGCACGAGCTCGCCTGCGTATTCCTCCTTCTATTCCAGCAAGTTTCTTAAGTCTCTAATCTCCTCTGAGGCGCGGGATAGCTGCTCAGCAAATGAGGACTCCAGAATACTCTTGTCTTTATCAGCCTGACTGGAAGAAGCCTTCTCTACTGCCAGTTCTGCCGCCATGAGCCTCATCTGCCGCTTCAAGGTACTCCTTTCCTCTTCTAAGGCATCCATGTCAATCCTTAGGCTATCATACTGTGCTTTCCAATTATCAGCATCGGCCTGCAACTCTTTTGTCTCCTGATCCGTATTTGAGATCCTCTTCATGAGCTCCATGCCTATAAGATTAATCTACAAGAAAAAAACCAATTAGATATGATAAATTTCATATACGAAAATGAAAGAGGATAACCTGCACCATACCTTCAAAGAGGTATGCACAACTTCATTGGCCCATGTAAGAGCACTTTGGCTGGCTAGCTTGGTTTTCTCAGTGGGACCTATCAAAGGCTTGAGCCACACTTCGGGCTCACCCATTTGCTTGAAAAGATTCCCCTCAGCTGGAACCTCTATTATCACCTGCCACATCTCTCTGCTGGAAGACCCTACTTCCCTAGCGGAAGGCATGGAAGCAGGCAGAGATGAAACAACAACATGCACGGAGGATTGAAGAGTTGAGGAAGCCACGGGCAAAGCAACAACGGAAGCCGTAATAGCCAAAAGAGCAAATGAGACAGCTTCTCTTAAAGAAGCAGGAAAAACAGCAGCCAAAGGGACATCATCAGGAGCAAGGTCAAAACCTTCATGGAACAAGTAATCTACAGACTTATGAATGGGGGAATGTGAAACATCTTCGAAGGTAGAGGGATCAACCACAGACACAGAAGGCAAAGTCATGGGTGTAGACTCATCGTCCGAAACCACCTGCCTTCTCCGTGGCCTGCACACCAAAGCACCCTCCTCTTCTTATTCTTCTACGGAACGGGACTCTCCAATATTCCTCTTCGAGGAAGATGAACCAACAACAATCTCTTGGGCCTGGTCTAAAGACATCTTCGGGATAGATGAAGCAGACACCCCACGAGCAGAGAACCCTATCAAAGGGGAAAAAATTTAAGCGACAAAGAAAGAAGAGGCTCGAGTAAGGAAAGAAGCAAGAACAAAAGCTTCACTTCCCGTGGGTCTTTACATCCCAACCGTACTTCCCAGTGAAGTACTTCCAAGATCTCTCTTCTAAAGGAGCAACGAACAATAATTTTTCTACCCAATCACGAATACCGGAGGCATTCTCAACAGTACCCATGATTGCTGAGAGAAGAAGAAACAGATATGGTGTTAGTAAAACATCTCAAGTCAAAACGAGGAAAAGTAAATAGATGTGAGCTAAATCATACTCACGTGCACGATTCCACTTCTCAGGGAATGAAAGATTTTCTTCACCCACTAAACCAACAGTGGGTACATCAACATACAGGAGGTACCAAGCCCTATCCTTACCATCTCCAGGGGTTACCAGCACTGTTTTGCTCCTAGCAGTCAGAGTAAAAACCCCTTGACGAAACAAGGCAAGAGAGTAGAGATGAATAAGATGGTTTAAAGTAAAAGGAACCGAGGCAAAAGAAGCTAAACTCCTAAGACATGCGACAAATCACCACACAATCGGACCAACTTGTCCTAAGCAAATATTGAAGAAACGACAGAATTCAATTATGACTAGATCAATGGGAGGTCTAAACCCTAGAGTAAAAGGGTACGTATAAACAAAAGAATATCCCGTCTTGTAAGACGTTATTCTTTGATTACTATTCGAAATGTAGACAGGGAAATCAGGCCTCCAAAAACACTCCCTACGAATAAGGAAAATCTGACCCTCAGTAATAAGGGTTGGATACCTTTCGACACTCTCAAGGGAAGAAGATTGGTCTACAAGAACTTGATTATCTCTAGCAAATACAAACTCAGCAGGAACAATTTCATCAAATCCAGGTTCACGAAGGCGTTCACCTCTACCTCTAGACAAAGACCGGGAAGCCCTAAACCTCGGAGAAACAAGAGACCTAGCGGAAGGAGGGGAAACTATCTGAGAAGAAAAAGAGCCTCTCGAAAGAGTGGATCCTAGACTCCTAAGTCTACCACCCCTCCGACTCCTAGCCGGAGCAGAAGATGGCGTTAATTTTTCAATATCCATTACTCTCTGAGGTTGATTTGAAGAAGACATGTTTACAAAGGCAAGAAAAAGTTCTTTACAAAAGACAAAGCTAGAAAGTGTTTCGTGGAAGCAAAAGAAAGGTATTTATACTTGAGGACAATCGTCAAACATGGAAAAAAAGAAAAATGATGATGAAAAGTCATAATTGAAGGTGTCACTTCGGGACTGACGCAGCCGCAAAAACCCTAAAAGGTGCCGAGTAAATGCAGAACCAATCCGACAAGGACACATGGTATGAGTATTAAATAGAAGTGACAAACGACGCCTATGATTCAGAGAAGGATACAATGTTTCAAGGTAAAGCGGCGGAAAAATATTCCCGCTATAAATGAGTATCCACTTACCAAATATTAATCGATAAATATATGGTAAGTGGGGGGACTATCTGTATTGGTAAAAAAGAGTTTCACATGTAAGCTAACTCTTGACAACTCAGCCAGTTATTTGGATACAGGAGAACGCGACAGCTGGATGTGATTCTTTGAAGAGGTACGGAACAAAGAGGCACGATTCAATAAACCCTCGAGCTCATCAGCCACGGGAAACTCAACCTGATCAAGATAAGGAAGAGACACGGTCAGAATGAATCTGGATAAAGCTACGGGCAGATTCAAGGACCCACAATTGATTACTCGTACTTATGTAACCGTACCCCAATTACCGTTATCCTTTGTAACGCACCATTAATGTCATCGCCATTAATGGGAAATCATAGAAAGAGTTGTACGTTATATCAAGGAATCTCCTATATAAGGGACGGGAATACAGCTTGTAAAGGCATCTAATTTTCGAATACAATCTACTTTACTTTTCTATATTTCGGCAATATTGTCTATTACTCGTTTTTCTCTATTTCCTTGATTATCAGTAACCCATGTTCATCTTAGAAATATCTTTAGTCAAAGGATATAATTTTTTGGTTAAACAGAGAGGTCGACTCTGACACTTACTATGGCCATCAATAATATAATAAGTCGTGGATTTATTAAAAACGGCAGTAAATTCAAGGAAATAATGAAGCAAGTAAACAATTCCATTGATAATAAAAGTTTTACAAATTCATGTCTCATCATTTATCAAATTATCTCAGACCAGAGAGGCAATATCATTATTTATAAATTTCAAGGCAAGCAATACAAACATGAGCAAATCATGCCGAGGTCGTACGGCCCGATCCAACATAATATTTAAATTATGCACTACTAGAGGGTCGAATGGCGCGAACCATAGATGCATCTACTCACCCCGCTCGCGAATCATTCATGCGACACGGTCAAATATAAATTTAATCATTTAAATCAAATTCTTTCTTAAATTCTTTTCTTTAAAAGAAAAAGGCAATCCAACTGGAAGCTTTAAATCCGTAGAAATTCTCAACTTAATTCCATTTATCACAAATAGTAAGTATCATCAAATAATGGTGTTCACAAAGCATGGTGTAAATCTAAACTACCCGGACATAACAGGAATAGTAGCTACGTACGGGCTCTCGTCACTTCGTGTGTGCGTAGCCACCACAAATACTCACATTTTTAATCAAATTCACCTATGGAAAAATTTTCCTCTTACAAGGTTAGAAAGGAGACTTACCTTTCTCCGGAGTCCCATAACCGGCTCCTAATCCCTTCAAACAACTCAAATCGATGTTCGACGCTCCAAAACTAGTCAGACAACGTGCAAATTAATTAAAAATATACTCCAATGCTTGAAATTTAACAATTTATAAAAATTCTCAATTCCTCTCGAAAAGTTGGCAGCGGGGCCCACGTACAGGAACCCGATAAAACTCACAAAAATTCGACAACCCATTCCGATACGAGATCAACCATACCAATTTTATCAAATTCCGATAACAACTTGACCTCCAAATCTTAAACTTTTGTTCTTGAAAAGTTTTGCAAAAATCTTGATTTCTTCCATTTAAATCCGAAATAAATGATGAATATAACCATGGAATCGTGAAGTATAATTACTTTCGGATATAGAACATGGTGAAAATCGCTTCAATCCGAGCTCCATAACTCCAAATATGTTAAATATAGCCGAAACCTCAAAATATAGCTTCTGCCCAGGTATTTACTCATCGCGATCATAGAAAATGCTCCACCTATAGCGAAGCACAACTTTTCTCCGCCCAAAATTTTCCCTTCGCGATCGCGGTAAAAGTTTCACGATCGCGAACAAGTGCCCAGCTCTTCAAAACATCCTCTAGTATAATGGTCATAACCTTTTGTACAAAACTCCAAATTTCAAATGGTTTGACTTTTTGAAAACTACACCCAAGGGATACAACTTTTATTTTTGTATCATATTCAAATTCTTTATAGATTGAGAGATATAAGCTTCCAAAGTCGGGTCAGTGCAGCATAATATTTCCTCTACGCGATCACGAAGCACTGACCAATTTCTGCCATTTTACTCATCGTGATCGCGTCCAAATCCCCGCAATCGCGTAACACACTGCTGTAGCCAAAAACTAGCAACTAAAAATGTAACGACCCGGCCGGTCGTTTCGTGAGATTTGCCCCGTTTCCCCCACTTCTAATTTATCATATATTTCTTAGCCTATTTATGTTGTGTTGAGTCAGATGGTTTGGGTTCGGAGTGTTCGTGGTGAGAACAGAGACACTTAGTCTCTTAAATTATCTTATAGTTGAAAAGTCAATTGAGAGTTGACTTATTGGTAAACAACCTCGGAATACGGATTGTA
Organism: Nicotiana knightiana; assembly: GCA_005239525.1. NCBI lineage: Eukaryota > Viridiplantae > Streptophyta > Magnoliopsida > Solanales > Solanaceae > Nicotiana > Nicotiana knightiana. The sequence continues at coordinate 4,454 of ML373813.1, read as the reverse complement.
TGGCTCGGATAACTTCGTTAGGTGATTTGGGATTTAGGAGTGTGTTCGGAATGAAGTTTCGCTGTCCGGTGTAGAATTAGGCTTGAATTGGCGAAAGTTAGTTTTTGACGATTTCTGGTCGGCACTGAAAAATAGGCTATCGGGGTCAGAATGGAATTCCGAAAGTTGGAACAGGTTCGTAATGTCATTTTGGATATGTGTGAAAATTTTCAGGTCAATCGGATGTGTTTTTGTTGGTTTCGGCATCATTGGCGAAATTTAGAAGTTTCAAAGTTCATAGGCGTGAAGTTGATGTAATTTTGGTGTTTTCGTGTTGTTTTTGGTGTTTTGAAGGCTCGACTAAGTTTAAATGATGCTGTGGGGTGTGTTGGTATGTCTGATTGAGACCCCGAGGGGCTCATGATTGATTTCGGATGGTTGGCGGAGGTTTAAACTTGGGAAATTTGCAGCAAATAGCTGCTAGTGTTAAGTTGCTGGTGTGGCCGCACCTGTGGATGGGCAGCCGCAGGTGCGAAGGTCTATGCGCAGGTGCACAAAGAGGCTAGGCAGGAGGAGTCCGCAGGTGCGAAGAATTGGCCGCACCTGTAAAGCCACAGGTGCGGAAAAGGGACCGCAAGTGCGAGAATTGGACTGTTAGTGGGTTTTCGCAGGTGTGCACCTGGGACCACAGGTGCGCACCTAGGACCGCAGGTGCGAGGAAAGGTCCACAGGTGCGGATTAACTGGGCAGAACAGTATAAAAGAGTGCCTCCGCAAAATTTTGGTCATTCTTCCAATGTTACATAGGGGTGGAGTTTATTTGAGAGCAAATTGAATAAAGAATTCGAGGGTCTTCGGTGGAGGTAAATTCCCGGATTATAAAACTTGTTTCTATGCTAATTTGATTCGAATTAGGCTTGTAATTTGAAGAATTAAAGTGGGAAAAGTTGAGGAAAATAGGGAGGAAGATTGGAAATTCTTCTGGTGATTTGAGTGGGTACTTATGGTCCGATTGTGGAGTTTTTGGTATGTATAGAATCGTGGGTGGATGAAGATTCTAGTGATGTAAATTTTATTGAATTCTGAGACGTGGGCCCGGGGCTCGGATTTGGCCGAATTTCGAGAATTGTGTAAAAATTTTATATCTTTCGATTGGGTTTTGTTACATTAGCGTATATTGATAATGTTAATCTGATTTTGGTTAGATTCGGAGCTTTTGGGATCCAATTCGAGGGGCAAGCGCATCGCGGAGTAGCTTTTGGGCTGTTTTGAGGTAAGTAACGATTGTAACTCTAAACTTGAGGGTATGACACCCCATTATTGATATTGTGTTGATAAATGAGGTGACGCACACGCTAGGTGACGAGCGTGGGGGCGTGCACCGATAGGGATTGCGACTTGGTTCGTCCCGTAGCGACTGTTAAGCCGCGTATTCGATTTGAAACCTTATGGTATCTTGTGTTTCGGAAGTTTATACTTGCTTATGGGTTGTGGGCCATGTCTGGGGCCTCGTGCCGATCTGATTAGACCCTCAGGGGTATTTTCCATGTTTGGGGCTTTGTGCCGAATTGTTTAGACCCTCGGGGGGGGGGGGGGTAATTTTAAACTATTCTACCACTATCCTGTTAGTAAATTGTGAACTCAGTCATTGTTTCCTACTTGTTGTTATTTTTGCTGTTATCACACTACTTTGAAAACTCTGAAAAGTATTTGGGGCTGAGTCCCGTGAGTTGAGATAAATTGCCCAAGTGGCTGCGAGCGCCGAGTATGTGAGGATAGATATAGGACGGGCTGCACGCCGCAACAATATATATGGTATATATTATATGTGGGTCGGGTTGCACGCCGCAGCCATATATATGTTATATATTATATGTGGGTCGGGCTGCACGCTGCAACAATATAGATTATATACATATTGGATCGGGTTGCACGTCGTAGCAGATATAGCGCTTGGGCAGAAGGAGCCCCTCCAGGAGTTTGTACACCCCCCAGTGAGCGCAGTCGACTATTATATGGATCGGGTTGCACGCCGCAGCAGTATATATATATATATATATATATATATATACTAGTGGAGCGGGCTTCCCGCTGCAGCAGTTGTGTGTGTTCATGGTACTTACGGAGTACGAGTGTTATGTGAGAGCATGAGATACTGGTAGTGGAGTCACGAATGACTGAGAGGCTTGCCCGAGAGGCTTTATTGTGAGTGATACTGTGCCCAAGGGGCTTATATTTTATGAAAATGTTGTTTTTCACTCTTCTTTACACCGAGCCTCTGATAATAAAGGTTGGATAAAAGTTTTCCTATGAGATTTTTAAATGGAAACCGGAGTTTTTATGAAATATTCGGAATTGTAGATTTCTGACTTGGTTTATTCATTTCCACTATTATTCATTATATGGACTTACATGATTTAAATGCTCGTCACGACACTCAAGTTTTTAGTTATATTGATTACTTATTGAGTTGGCGTACTCACGTTACTCCCTGCACCTCTGTGTGCAGATCCAGGTACCGGACCATCCCACTAGTTGATTTCCGGATGAGCTTGGAGTTGTTCGAGGATTGAGGTAGCTGCTCAGCGTCCCCAGCTCACCTCCTTTCCTTCCCTCAAATCATAGTTTCTTTTGGTCTTTTGTACCTCAGACTTTTGTTGTAGCAAGTCATGGTTGTACATTGTATTTTCAGTCTTAGATGCTCATGGCAGTTGACTCTAGGTTTTGGGGAAGTATGTATTTGTTTTATCTCTTTTTGATATTTTTAAAATCTGCTAAATATTTGGGAAATTATGAGATATATTGATAAGATGAAATGGTTGGCTAGCCTAGTTCCATGATAGGTGCCATTACGGCCGACTTAGGATTTGGGGTCGTGACAAATTGGTATCAGAGCCTAGGTTACATAGGACTCAACGGTCATGAGAAGGTTTAGTAGGGTCTTGTGGATCGGTACGGAGACGTCTGTACTTATCTTCGAGAGGCTACAGAAACCTTAGGAACAATCTCATTTTTCTTGAATTATGTCGTGCCATTTGATTGATTCGGGAAGTCTAAACTTCTGTTGTTTCATTCTCTCACATATGGTGAGGACTCGCGCCACCGATCAAGGCGATCAGCCACCAGCTAGACCAGTGAGGGGTCGAGGCTGTGGTAGAGGTAGGGGCCAGCCCATGCAGCAGCCAGGGTAGTGCTGGATGATCCCCCTACTGTTCAGGGTCAGATTCCCGTCGCAGTTGCTCCAGTGGGGCAGGCTCAGGAGCCGGCAGTGCCTATTGTTATTCCAGGTCTTCAGGAGACCTTGGCTCAAATCTTGACGGTGTGTACCAGCCTTGCTCAGGCAGTTGCCGCTACTTCTCAGGCGGGGGGAGGCAGTCAAACTCCAGTTGCCGAACACCTGAGCAGGCTACTCAGGGCCAGCAGACACCGGGGGCGGTTCCAGCCCAGCCGGTTGCTCCAGTTCAGGACTTCATGGTCCCAGTTATGCCAGATGATGAGCAGTGTAGGCTGGAGAGGTTTAGTAGACTACATCCTCCAACATTCATTGGTGCTGAGGGCGACGATGCCCAGGGTTTTCTAGATAAGTGCCAGAGGATGCTGCGTACTGCTGGAATTTTGGAGACCAGTGGGGTCTCATTTGCTACATTTCAGTTTTCTGGTGCTGCTTTCACTTGGTGGGAATCTTTTGAGAGGCGTAGGCCTATTGGTTCAGCACCCCTTACCTGGCAGCAGTTCTCCAATATCTTCTTAGAGAAGTATGTACCCCAGTCCCACCGGGAGGAGCAGCGCAGGCATTTTGAGCAGTTGCATCAGGGGGAGCTATCAGTGATGCAGTACGAGATGCGGTTTTCGGAGTTGGCTCGTCATGCCACTGAGTTGGTCCCTACTAATAGGGAGTGGATTAAGAGGTTTAAAGATGGCCTTACTTATCAGCTCTGCCTTTTCATTACACGGGAGAGATTATCAGATGCTACATTTGAGCACGTTGTTGATATTGCTCGAGATATTGAGTCGGTTCGCCGCCAGGAGCGGGTAGAGAGGGAGGCCAAGAGGCCTCGTGGATCGGGTGGTCCTAGTGGTGCTCCTTCCAGGGGGCAGTTTAAGCATAGTAGAGGTCGTTCATTCAGGCCTCCTCGGTCAGACAGCCTAGCCTATGGTGGTGCATCTCGGGGCATGGTCCTCGCGGTTTTCAGACAGGCCATTCTTCATTCGGTGCCCTTCCACCCAAGAGTACAACTCGAGAACCATCAGCTCAGGGTTCTTTTATGCATGGTTCTCCTAGTGGCCATTCTGGTGCCAGGGGTTCATTTCAGTCCCAGAGTCCAGCTCTAGGGAGCTGTTATGAGTGTGGAGAGTTCGGTCATATGAGGAGGAAGTTTCCTTGATGCGAGACTAAAATGCATAGTTTAACAAGTGATATACCTTACATTTTATGTGCATTAATGATAAAATTACACTTGTTATGTGCTTAATGGA
>ML373811.1:0-54889 GCA_005239525.1 Nicotiana knightiana | reverse complement strand
TTCATAAGAACCAGTTCTAAAATAACTTGCATAATTGAATTACAAAATAGGAAGTAAAAGCTATGAAAATCATTGTTTGCAGTAATTCACACGTTGTTCTTTACTTCAATGGCTTCTCTCCTCTCTCAAAGTTGGGTTCTTGGGTCTATTTATATGTTTAGGATAAGCCCTAAACGTGTAAGGGACTCCTATTCCAACCGAGAAAAACTTAAAATCTTCAAAACTCGGAATTGACCGGATAGGAACCCAGGCGTTATGCTCCAAACGCCCCCTTATTGCCAGGGCAGGCCTGGAATTTGGGCTCTAACGCCCCACTAACGCCAGGATGACCCTGGCTTTAGGAGCCAAACGCCCCACTAACGCCAGGGCAGGCCTGACTTTAAGAGCCAAACGCCCGGCTATAGCCCAGGTCACTCCTTTTCGACTCTTGAGCGTATTTTCGACGGTCATACATCCCTTATCTCGATTTCTATCTCCAATTCACCTACGCATAAAATAAAAACAATTAGGCACATAAAAAGTGTATTTTTATCATTAACGCTCATAAAATGTACGACATATAACATGTTAAACCATAAATTCTAGCCACACATCAGTAGCTCGGCTTGAATGCAAGCATTGCACTGAATACCAGCTCTGCACCAGCAGTTAATCGAGTCACCTCACCAATTCCAACAGTGGATCAACATCATCCACTATTTCTGCAACATTGTGACACTCCAGGTAGCTCCTTAATCTCGATCAAACTCACTGGTCCTGAAAACTATGCTCTGTGGAGCAGTTTTATGCGCATTAGTTTACTCGAAAAAAGTAAATTATGATTTGTTGATGGTAGCTATCCTAAATCAAAATTTGATCCATCACTGCATGATGGAAGAAATGCAATGCAATAGTACTCTCGTGGATAATAAATTCTGTTAGCACTGAATTGCTAACTGCAATGCTTTATCCTACGAGTGCACATAAAGTTTGGACATACCTTAAGGAGAGTTTTGACAAGGTAAATGGCTCTAGAGTTCTATTTCTACATAGAAAAATAGCCAGCTTGTCTCAAGGAATATCCTTTGTGTCCAGCTATTTCTCAAAGTTGAAGGAGCTTTGGGCAGAATTTGATGCCTTAATGCCTTGTCCTGGTGTGGATGTGAGGAGTCAAAAAAATATGCTGAACACTTTGAATCTCATAGACTTTTGCAGTTTCTTATGGGACTAACCGAGTCATATGCCCAGTCCAGTAATCAAATTATGATGATGTCTCCCACTCCTACCATAAACAAAGCCTATGCTATGATTATCTCTAAGGAGGGTAGATGATCATTAACAACCTCTACACATATTGTTGACAATCAAGAGAACACAACCCTGTTCAGTAGTGGCCACAGTGGAGCTTACCATCCTGGCATCATAGCCTTGTTCACTAGTAAGGGAGGTCCTAATTCAATGAACAACTTTAGGACAAGAAAGAACACTTTGTACTATGACTATTGCAATTTCAAAGCCCACCCTAGAGAGATTTGCTACAAAATAATGGTTATCCACCAGACTTCAAGACAAAGAAGAAATACAGTCCTGCATGGAACTTTGCAAAAGACAGTCAAGGCGTGCATATTGGGAGCACAATTAAAGCTTCAAACCTTGGACCAACAGGAGGAAACTTTGGGGGTACCACAACTAATTTTGCAGGAAGCACCTCAACTACCGGAGAGGCATCTTATAGTCAGAATAAGAGTAACTCAGTGAAAGCACCTCAACTACTGGATAGACATCTTATAATCTAGAACAATACTCACAGATTCTACAGCTCCTAGGGAAGGGAAGTGAAAACAATGAAGCAGTATGGCAGCATGTATAGATAATGATGTTACAAATGTTACTGATGTCACTGATGATGCTATTAGATTCACTAAATGGATAATAACTCAGGAGCCTTTAATCATATGGTTAGAAATTTGAATTCCTTGATTGATTCCAAACCTTGTGATAAGTTCAAAGAAGGAAAAGTACTCCTACCAACTGAAAGCTTAGCCATTGTTAAGGTGTTTAGTCTGTTTCTTTCCTGATTTTTGCATTTTTCAGGATCTATTCAGTGGCAAGGTGAAGGGGATTGGTAAGGAAGATAGTGGACTATATGTTCTCACTTCTAACAGTAGACTGCAATCTGTGGACAGTTCAGGATACGACACTTCAACATCACTTGTTGTAAATACAATAAAGGAGAATGATGGTAGAATAAATGTAGCCTTGTGGAATAAGAGATTAGGCCATGTGCCAATTGACGTTCTAAAGAAATTACATGTGTTTCAGACTAATGATAGTGCAAATTCTGATAAATATTGTACATTATGACCTTTGGCTAAACAAACAAGGCTACCATTTCCTTTGAGTACTACTATTTCTACTAGTTTCTTTCATGAAGATCTTGGTGATGTTTGAGGGCCATATATATGCCCACTCATGATGGAAAAAGGTACTTTCTAACTCTAGTAGATGATCACTCCATGTATACCTGGATTTTTCTCTTACTTTCTAAAGTTGAAGTCATTGTTTCACTCAGAAATTTCATTCTTATGGTTAGGAATGTAAATTCCTCCATAATAAAAGTTCTTAGAACTGACAATGGGTGTGAGTTTTTTAACTCTCAGATGACAGACCTGCTACAGAATCTAGGCATAGTGCATCAGAGTTCCTACACCTACACTCCAAAGCAAAATGGAGTTGCAGAAAGAAGGCACAAACACATTCTTAATGTAGATAGGGCCTTGAGGTTTCAAGAAGCTATTCCACTCAGATTTTGGGGGTGAGTGTGTGGTCACAACAGTATATATTATCAACAGGATTCCTATATGAACGCTCAAAGACAAGTCTAAGACTCCCTTTGACATGTTGCATGGTAAATCTCCCAGCTTATATCATCTAAGGGTGTTTGGGTGCCTAGGCTATGTTACTGATATGAGGAAGGCATATAAATTCTCTCCTAGGGCAGTCCCTATTGTGTTTCTTGGCTCCTCTATAACACAGAAAGGGTATAAGATGTATACTATTCACTCCAGAAGCTTCTTAGTCAGTAGAGATGTGGTATTCAAGGAAGATATTTTTCCTTTCCACTACTTGGATACTCCAGTTACATCCTTCTTTCCTGTTCTAGACCTGTCTACTCTTCCTAGTCCAGAGTACTGCCAGATATCCCTAATCCAGCTACATCTCCTACCATAGCAACCAATGAAAAGATTATTGCACTATCAGATATGCATGTTCCCTCTGATGGGAGTTCACCAGTTCCTTCAATGGATGCAATGCCCAATGACATTGTGCACCATGCTCCCACATAGCCTACTACAGACACAGGAAGAAAGACAATTAGAATCAACATGCCACCTATTTGGCTGAAAGATTATGTTACTCAAGGATAAGGGAGTGTCAATTGTTGTTATCATATGTCCAACTATGTGGATTATGACCATATCTATACTTCATCCAGTACTGCCCTGGCTGCTTACTCTTCCATTGAGAAACCTAAAATCTATCTTGAAGCAGTAAAAAATCCCAACTGGATTGCAGCAATGAAATCTGAGATTGAAGCTTTAGAAGAAAACAAGACATATAGTATTGTTGATCTACCTGTTGACAAGGTTCCAATTGGATGTAAATGGGTGTTCAAGGTCAAGTACACAGCCTTAAGAGCAGTAGAGAGATACAAAGCCAGACTTGTGGCTAAGGGGTACAATCAACAAGAAGGCCTAGATTATACTGAAACATTTTCACCTGTGGCAAAAATGGTGACTGTTAGGTCTGTGGTTGCTGTTGCTGCTGCTAAACCCTGGCCAATATTTCAAATGGATGTACACAATGCATTTCTATAAGGAGATCTTCTAGAATAGGTTTATATGGATATCCCTCAGGGGTTTGCTAGCCAGGGAGGGTATCATAGAGTCTGCAAACAACATAAGTCTCTATATGGACTTAAGAAGGCTCCAAGAAAATGGAATAAGAAGCTGATTGATGCACTACTACAACTAGGCTTTACTCAAAGTTATTTTGACTATTCTCTGTTCACAAAGCACATACATGATGAGTTGGTTGTGGTGTTAGTCTATGTAGATGATCTCCTTGTAACTGGAAGCTGTAATGAGTTGATTCTGAAGACAAGGAATGACCTGAAGCTGAAGTTCAAAATGAAGGACTTGGGAGAGCTTAAATACTTCCTCGGCATAGAATTTTCCAGATCAGACAAAGGGATTGTCATGAGCCAAAGAAAGTATGCTCAGAGCTAATTGCAGAAATGAGACTTGGAGGGGCTAAGCCTGTTGGTGCACCACTGGAAACAAATATGAAGTTGACCTCTACTGAGTATGATTCACTTGTCAAAAATAATGAAGCTACTGAGGACAAGTTACTCACTGATGCAGGCTCATATCAAAGGCTTATTGGCAGATTACTATATTTGGCAATGATTAGAGTTGATATTGCTTTTGTAGTGCAAGTTTTTAGTCAGTTTATGCACAAGCCCAAGCAGTCACACATGGAAGATGCTCTAAGGGTAGTAAGGTATATTAAAGATGCACCTGGACTTGACCAGCTGATTCAGACAAACTACAAGTTTTATGTGACTCAGACTTGGGAGGATGTCTACAAACTAGGAGGTCTATTACTTGTTATCTAGTGAAGTTTAGCAATGCTCTAGTGTCCTGAAAATCTAAGAAGCAAGACATTGTTGCTAGAAGTTCAGCTGAAGCAAAGTTTAGGAGCATGGCTTCAACTGTTGCAGAAATAACCTGGCCGACTGTTCTGTTTAAGGAATTAGGAGTAATTGTGCAGTGGCCTATAGATCTTTAGTGTGACAACAAAACAGCATGAAAGGACAAAACACATATACATTGATTGTCATTTTGTCCAGAAGAAGATAGTTCAAGGAATGATCAAAGCACATCATGTGTCTATCAAAGAGCAGCATGCTGATCTTCTGACTAAAAGCTTAGGGAAGCTACAACATGATTATCTTGTATCTAAGCTGGAGTTGAAAAACATATTTCAACCATCAGCTTAAGGGGAGGTGTTGAAAAGTGAAAGTTGTTAGTTAGGAAGTTAGTAATCGGTTAGTTAGTTAGGTGACAACTGTAAATAACTATTAAGTTAAAGCAGCAATAGCAGTTAGTGGTAGTTATATATATCAGATATACATTGTATTTGTAGTCAGTTCAATTCAATGAAAAGCAACTCATTTTCTTCTGCTCATTGCTCTCTCTGTTCTCCATCGTTTCTTCCTTTGATCAATGAGAACTTGCTCTAGATTTGATCAAACCCCTGTTTGGCTGGTTGTTTTCTGTGGTTTATTATTGTATTATTTTTATTGATCTCATAATTATTTTCATTGTTCTTAAAATTCTATTTTGTGCTGTTGTAAACCATATGTAACTCCTTTGTTATATAACCATGAAAAGGCTCAATTTTTGTAAGCACGGATTTGGTGGTTTTTGCATGGTTACTCAAAAAAATATTATTAAACTACAACAAACGATACAATTTTTTCAAATATTGTATTTATTAATACAATATAATACTGTACATTATGAAACCATAAGTAATGACCATCCAAACATGCTCGAATATGATGCAAATATATATCCCATCATAAATTATGTCTGAAAATTGTACGAAAATGAAATTAATACATATTAGCTCTTCTAATTAAAATTAAACAATTTTATTTACAAAGACAAGTAAACAAGAGTAAGATCTTTGAGGGCAACTTTTAACACTTTCTTACTAATTTGAAGTTCAAATTGTTCCAACCATATATTATACACTTCGATACAAGTCATAGTTATACTTTTATGTCGATAGTGACTAAATTCACATGTTGTACCAACTCAAAAATTTGTAAATGTCCATACATAAATGTACTTTAGTAAGAGTACGAAGGAGAAAATTATGCCTACTCAAGGGCATTTGTAAGCAAATGGTGACTACTATTTCCTATTTCTTCCAACTCTTTTAGCCGGGGCCGTATGTTGGGGTTCTTAGGGCATGTGAACTCATGCTCTGTCAATAAATCATTTATATCAATATTGTAATTTTCAGCAATAATATATATATATATATATATATATATATATATATATATATATATATATATATATATATATATATATATATATATATATATATATATATATATATATATACGTGCACCCGAAATCAAAGTATCGTATGATGTAATGGTTTTTGGGTGCATCTCCTTAATTGAGGTTGGAGCTCGAATTTTATGCCAATTTTGTGGATTTTTTCTTTCTTTTTCTAGAATTAGGTTCACCCACGGGACATGGGAACATCTGGTGTCACTTCTATCATATTTTGTTTGATTTATTTTTTTAAAATTTCCAAGTCCAACACATTGAAATTCCTAATCTTTTTTTTTAATCGTAAAACTTTATACAATTAAACCAATTGTGTATATTAAAACTAGTAGCAATGGATAATGTATGTTGTAGCATATAATCAACGTTTTCAACTGACCTCACCGTTTTCGACAAATATATATATGTGCAAAATTAAATTATTATTTTAAAATAATTAATTTTGAACTTGTAGCTCCAAAAGTATAATGGATACAACAGTAAGAAGTAAAGATTGAACACATAAATTTTATATCATGAATTCACTTTCTAGCTTTGACCGTTGTAAACGCTCTTCTTCCAACCGGAATTATTCTTTACTTTTTTCAAATCCTACTCCAGTCTAATTTATTAGTTAGACAGAAGAATGAAAACTGACAGTATGCATGATCTTTAGCAAACAGGCTCCACAAGAACATACCTAATAAACGCAGATGCGTTTCAATGTCACAAAAGGGCAAAACGAAACTGGACAGGGACTGTACATTTTTATATGCATTGGAAATATTTATTTTGATTAATAGTTAGCTATTGATATTTGAAAAAAAAAAAGGAATTTATTAGTTTTATATTTTTTGTTATTTTTAAAGTTCCTCTTTCACTGTGATAGCCAAGAAGAAGGAGACGAAGGAGCATTTTGTCTGAGAGTGAGTTAGAAGATACGAAACTTGCTGGTAGGTGGACCCAAATGCTACACATTAGGGGGGGGGGGGGGGGGGGGGGGGGGGTCAACACCATCACATCACTCAACACCAAATTTAAATTTCTTTTACTCACATTCAATATTTCAAATAATCGATTTCCAATAGAATTAAAATATGAAAATTTAAAAAAAAAATTATTCCTAAATGTAACTAATTCATCATGATTAAATGATGATTTGAGGAGAAAATATACAATCATTATCCATATAATTAAGTAAGAAAAGTAGTATATGTAAAAGACACATGTTGTATAATCATTTATTTGATATAAACACCAGACTTGAGTAAATTTATTTGGACAATACCCCACCCCCTCCCAATTTGAAAATCTTGCAAACGGAGTAATTCTAGTATAAGGAGTCCTAGTTAGGCCAATTGTTGCAGATAGACAAGTAATACTACAATGTATGTTCTTTCCCTTTTAATAGTTTTTTCTTTTTTTAATTTTTCATTTTGGCATTTTAAGTAGTGATATGAAAGTATTGTATAAAATAGAGATATACAGTCAACCTCTCTGTAACAACATCCCTATATAACAATACTTCTTTATAAAAGTCAAGCTTTTTCTGAATCAATTTTTATGTTATGTTATAATATATGTTCTCTATAACAGCACTTCGCTATAACATCCAAAAATATTCGGAACAAACGAGGCTGTCATAAAGAAGTTTGACTGTATAATGAATAAGAGGGGAAACAAATTAGTGAGAAAAATAAAAATAACTAAAAAATGGTACGGAACTATGGATATGTGTTTGTGTATATGCATGACACCTAAAACACATAGAAAAACCTCATTACATCCTTTTTGAGAATTTCATTTATAAAAAAGGATTACAGAAGAAAGAGTGAAAATAAAACCAAAAAAAAAAAAAAAAAAAAAAAAAAAAAAAAAAAATCAAACAGCTAATGATGGAATGATTCTCTTCCTCTTACTAAGTCACTCTTTTTTTTATGTTAGCTCAAATTCATTAGCAGCAAAGAGTTTTTGGAGGCTCCTATATAGATAAGGTTTGTAAGTGAAACTTAATTATTGAATTGAATTCTTTCCTTTTATCTTCTCGTTTTCTTTCATATTTTAGTTTTTTCTGAACATCCGATAAAATTGAAACGATACAGTGCCGCCGAAGAATATTTAGAGCAAAACAAGAAGAGAAAAGGGAAATTAAGAAAAGATGAATATTCAACAGGAAGTTCTCATTCAACAGCAGCAATATTCTTTAGCTCCATCTTCATCTATGGTTCAAACTCAAGCTCAAGCTGCACCAACAAAGAAGAGAAGAAATCAACCTGGCACTACACCATGCAAGTATCTAATTGTTTTTTTTTTTTAATTAAAGGGAATAAATTCTTGAACCAAAAGAACACAAGTAGAGTGGACTAAATTCTTCTCTTTTTCTTTTTTCTTTTTAATATGTACAAAAATAAAAATTAAAAGTTAATTTACAGCTGAAATTCAAGTTTACCTTCTAAAAAAAATGAGGAAACCCTAATTTGTTAGGTCCTGAATTTAGTGCAACAAAAACCATCCGACCTGCTAATGGACTAGAAAGGCTAGAATTGACCAAAAATTCGAACCATTTGACTAATTTCTTTATATATAATTTATTCATTAACGTTGAGGATGGTTAAAAAACCAATCAGAAATGCAAATTTCCGCAGCAAAAAAAATACCTATCTCTCTTCATTTTCATATGATATATATCCCCTATATAATCTTTGTAAGTTTCTACCATGTATAGATGATGAATTTAAATTATTATAATTTGTCATTATCACGGTGTGACTATGCTTTTCTTGAACCGAGGGTATTATTAGAAATAACTTCTCTATTTTTACGGGTGTGAGTAGACCAAACTTGTGAGATTTCACTAGGTTTATTGTTGTATAATTTGTCATTATCAAGAATTTTTTAAAACTTTTTTAATTTTATTTTGGGTGATGAAAACATGGAGCAGATCCAGATGCAGAAGTGATAGCTTTATCACCAAAGACACTAATGGCAACAAACAGATTCTTATGTGAGGTATGCAACAAAGGATTCCAAAGGGAACAAAACTTACAGCTACACAGAAGAGGACACAATTTGCCTTGGAAACTAAAACAGAAGAATACAAAAGAAGTAGTAAAACGCAAGGTCTATCTTTGTCCTGAAACCACATGTGTACACCATGAAACATCCAGAGCATTAGGTGATCTCACTGGTATTAAAAAACATTACTTCAGAAAACATGGTGAGAAGAAATTCAAGTGTGAGAAATGTTCCAAGAAATATGCAGTTCAGTCTGATTGGAAAGCTCATACAAAAACTTGTGGCACTCGTGAATATAGATGTGATTGTGGCACTCTTTTCTCAAGGTTTGTACACATTCAACTACCTTACTTACTATATCTATCTTAATTTCTTCCTCGAGTTTAGGAAATTAAGAATTTTTTTTTAATCTTGTGTCTTAAACTAAAAATGTGTGCGGTTAAACTTCTCTATAACAACCTCATTTGTTCTGATACTTTTTGGTTGCTATAATAAAGTATTGTTACAGAGGATAGATATTATAACATGACATCAGAAAATTGATTTACAGTAAATAACTCACCGTATAATGTATCAAAGTGCCCTTTGAATCTTGTGACCTTAATCATGCCATGTAGCATGTTGAATTTAAAGAGTTACCAAATATAGCTATATACATTCTTTTTTAACATACAAGGAAAGTGAGACACATTAATTGAAACGAAGACTTCGTCATTTATTGATTTTTACCGGTAAAGCCTATAATGAATGAATTATGCTAATAGCTAATATCATATATATTTTTCTTATAGTGCCCCCACTGCTATGAGTTGTGTTTGCGTCCCAGTGTGATTTATATATCATTCTTTTGGATCAGATCAATTGAATTTGATTAATTTTGTCTTTTATTGATTTATGTTGAGCTAATACGGTCCAAAGATATTGTCTGTTTTGACTAAGCCCGCACGATTTTCTCCAAAAGGCCTCACACCATTGAGAGTATCTATCTCCTAATTAATAAGTTGAATCTTTTTCTTCTATAAATACCACGTGGAACTTTGTTCTCACACACCGAACAATTTATTATTTGATTTATCATCACAAATTTTACCATAACTTCACGATTGTCTAGTTGTTAGCGATGATGCTATTTGAATACTTACTGATAAATGCTTGGCATCTTCTTTGGTTTAGGGCTAGTTTTAGATTCCCCAGGTGATGAAGGGAAAAAGATGTCTCCAGTTTGTTTCTACAGTTACAGATTCTGTATTTGAACTCATTTTTCACCTTTCTCTTATCTTCTCTTTCGTATTGTTTGGTTTTCGTTCTTTGTTTTTTCCTCTGGTATATATGTTTTTCTTTTTGTCTTTGAATCTTTACTGGTACAGACAATGAATACACGTGAAATTGTCACTGTGAAACACCATATGGTCATATATAAGTTGTAAAAACAAATAAAGAAATTAAAACAGTAGTACTCATCTACATATATTATCTCTTTTTCTTTAAAACAAGGTTATCCCAGAATTATTATTTACTATGGGATAGTTAACACCAGAATTTAGGTAGAAGATTTGTATCGATATATAATATATATATATATATTTGTCAACTTATTCACGTATTGCTATGCCATGCAAAACTGGTAATCTTTGTCAGGTTTGTTCTCTTCTGGTGGGTTGGCTAGATGTTAGCAGTCATGATAATGTTTTAGACCACTAGAATTCAGAATCTAGACTGGATGAGTTTTAAATAAATGTGAATATATATATATATAGACCTTATCCCTGGTCGGAGAAGATATTGTGTACGCAGACATTATTCCTGACCTAGAAGATAGAGAAACTGTTTTCAATAGACCACCAGCTCAAGGCAAGACGGAAATAAAATAATAGTACAAGCATTAGTAACATCAAGATAACAAGAAAACGATGCAAATAGAACAACACGTAAATGAGTTGAGTTGAATTCATATAACGTGCGCTATAATGTCCATATCTATAGTTGAAAAGGGTTTCTTCAATTAAATTTAATGGATTTTGTTTCGATAGGCTGTTTCATTTACTGAAGATCATGTCCAGGCATTTCACTTCTTTGAGTGTTGATAATGTCTTATATTGATAATGAAAGTTCACTCATTATTCAGTATCCAATTTCTGCAACTTATTCTCTGACCATCCTTGATTATGTTTCTGTCAATTTTGGCAATCATATTCCTCAATTTCTTTTCCTTTTTGACTAAATTTTTTTCTTCTCTTCCTCATATAATTTTTTTTATATATATATATTCTGGTGTTTCCCCAACAACATTCATTTGACAATGACATGGCCAAACTATAGCTTAAATTTATTCAATGTAAATGCATTTTTAACTTCATGTTTATCTTCAAATTTTGTCCTTAAGTAGCTTTTTTACAATATCTTTCTCCTTGGTCAAATTGACCAGTTTCATCATTTTTAGGATGGGACCACTCCTTTAAACTTGGGCCCACTTTCAAGTCAATTTCGATGACGATTTTCAGTAAATTAACTTATAAGAGGTAGAATGACAGTCCGATGTGGTTATATGTGACAATATCACTAAGAACATATGATTGTCATTGTCATTAATTAGCATAATTTGAATTGGATATATATAGTTTACGCTATTACTATTGAATTTTAACTTGTCTTATTTTTCAAGCATCAATTAACATTACTTGTAATTACGAATGATCTCATAGTGTACAAATTTTTTCTACATGGTAGTTTATAGAAGTTAAACTGCAATCAGATTTAACAAGGGTTGTTTTGAATTTTTCTGTCTTTGATTATGTTTTGGTCGTTTCAATTTCTGCTACGAACTTCATCTAATTTGTCTCTAATTTTTTATTTTCTTCTTCTTTAACCTTTATTTTACGTATTATTTTCTTATTGAAAGAGTTCTTATATTAATTGGCTGTATCTCATTTGTGTTTTAATTTACACAGGCGTGACAGTTTCATCACACACAGAGCCTTTTGTGATGCCTTGGCTCAGGAAACTGCAAGAAATCCAATACCAAATTTGAGCACAATTGGCAGCCATTTATATGGAAGTAATAGCAACATAAATTTAGGCAACTTCTCCAAAATGCAGAATTCCACAATTTCTGATCAAAAGTTGAGTTTGGGCAATACTAATCACAACCTCATTGGTACATCCAATATTGCCTCAAGTACTAGTAATTCCTTTTTCTTTCAAGAATCCGATCAAGATTATGCCAACATTAAACCAATACATAACCTAATGCAACTCCCAAATTTTCACAACAACAATATGTTTAACCTCAACTTTTTCCAGAACAATGATGGCAATAGCAATATGTCCAGTGGAATCTTGGGTGATCAAAATATTAGTTGTTCAATCCCTTCTCTTTATGGTTCACAATTTCAGAACCATAATCTTAATAGTACTATTTCTTCAGTTGCACCAATGTCAGCCACTGCACTTCTTCAAAAGGCAGCTCAATTTGGATCTACTACAAGTAATATTAGCACTACTGCCTCATTGCTGAAAGCCTTTGGAAATAGTACTAATGGTGGTAATTCATCCTCTAGTGGCACAAAATCTGATCATCAAGCTGTCAACTTTGGCGACATTTTCAGTGACCATAGTGGGAACCACTTGCCTGAAATCAACGGCGAAGCCAGGAATTTCGGTAAGGATGTCCAATCTTTAATACAGATCTTTACATAAATAGCTTATCAATTTCACTATTTACTTTTTCGAATCGATATACATTATATATACACTGATTATACCTGGTTATATGACCATAGCCGGAGCCACTTGTGTGAAATCAATGGGGAAGCCAAGACTTTTGATAAGGATGTCCAATATAGGAAACTTTACATCGTATTCACTATTTACTTTTTCGAGTTTGTATATATAAATTATACATTGATTATACCTGGTTATACACAGATTGACAATTTGCCATTTTTCGATAAGGATATCTAATACAGTCAGACCTCTCTATAACAACATCCCTATATAACAAGACGTCACTATAAAAACCAAGCTTTTTCGGAACCAATTTTCATGTTATGTTATAATATATGTTCTCTGTAATTTCGCTATAATAGCCAAAAATATTCGGAACAAACAAAATTGTTATAGAGAGGTTTGACTGTATCTAATAGGGGCTACAAAAATAGCCGATCGAATTCACTATTTACTTTTTCGAGTATGTATGAATAAATTATATACTAATTATACACATACTAACAACTTGCTATTTTTCGGGTAAGGATATCTAATATCTAATAGTGGTCTTACAAAATTAGCCGACCGAATTCATTATTCTTTTTCAAGTCGGTATATATAGATCATACGCCGACTATACACATATTAATTAATACATATTATATATGAATTTATACATATATTACAAATCTGTCGGTTATTTTTTATTTTAGTGGTTAGATGAGCAGCTAGTTAAGTTAATTCTTCTATTTAGATATAAGAAGTAATATTTGAAACCATACAACGTATATATACAATAAAAATTTCTACTAAGGATGTTCGACTGACGACCCTTTGTACGTAGGTCTGAGCGGTGACATTGTGAATGGTGTCAATGCTTATGGACATGACCAAAATGACTATGGAGGAGGATACAACAAAGCAACCAAGTTGAACTTTGAGCAGCAACAGCATCAATTACCACCACAGAAGAAACAGTTAACTAGAGATTTCCTTGGAGTTGGAGAGATAGTAACAAGTATGAGTGGGGGATTTAGTAGCCAAAGAGAGCAAAGCAAGCAGTGTTTTGCATCAAGTGCTGGAAATTTTCACTGACTTTCAAGAAAAGGTGAAAAGTTCAAGGACGACAAAACGAAAGCACAAAAAAGTATAGGTAAAAGTTAATTTTTTTTTTTCTAAAACAATAGTAGTACTATTAGATTTTTTTTGGTTTCTCGCACGGTGTCGCGGTATCTACATTGAAACCCGACTATATTTGAATTCGCGCCATAGTACTGTTAGGTTAATTATTCCAAGAATGTCTCAATCCATATATGATTTTATTTATGAAATTTTCTTGAGCAATAATTGGGTTTATATCCTTGCTTATTCTAGGGAAAATTTTCTATGTCTCTTTGACCGTTATTATTCGCATATTTTTAAAATATTTTAAATTAGTAATTATTATGACATGTTTTTATATAGTTTCTAAACATATAAATTTTACTAAAAAAACTTAAAGATTCTATATTTGTCCTCGTACTCCAAATCCCATCACATAGAATGAGACGGAGGGAGTATTAAATATATATATACCTTTGTGTCTTTGTGTGTGTTTGTATGTGTATCCCTTCATTTCTGTTGACTCTTAAGGGGTCGTTTGGTATGCCGTATAAGGTGTGATAAGGTAGGATAAAGTGTGGTACTAAAGTTATACTATATTCGGTTGACGGTATAAATTTTGTCCTGAGATAAATTTATACCGTCAACCAAACATAATATAAACTTAATCCTAGATTTAAGAGTAGTATAAACTTAGTCCTTAATTCTCCCATCTAACTTTATCCACCTCTAAGGGTAGCATAATGTTCTTGCTTGTGAATATTTTGTTTAATTTATTTTTCTTCTGTGTTATTCTCCATAATAATTTCACCCCATGCAAAAAAGGACATCTTTATTGATTTAATACGATGGTTTAATTTGCTGGGTATCTTAGTCTGAAAGGAGAATATTTTAACTGATGAAGCAGATAGCTGTAGTTTGAAGTCTGCTTCAAGATTTTAGCAGACAATTTAGAAAAGCTTGTTTCTAAAGATAACCTTAGAAAACAGAAAATCTCTGTTGTTTTTGTTGTTGTTTTTTCCTTTTTGTCCTTTATTTGTTAAGGTTTTGTTTTTTCATTTTGTTTATATATATAGTCCAACTCTATTTTATTTAGTCCATTCATTTTAGTTTTTCAACTATTCAAGAAAGTAGGCCAAGGCACAAAAAGTATAGCTTTATAAAAAAAGATAGACCTTATATATATGATCTTCATTCCTTGTATAAGCTTTGATAATAAGATGCAAATATTTTCCATCCTGACTCTAATATTTTAAATTTCTTGTTTTGACGAGGAAAAGGAAAAGAAAAAGAAAAGTACATATATATATTTTTGTACCAGAATAAGGACAGCTCATAATATATTTACATAATTGGGTTTTGGAATCCCACACTAATAGATTAAACAAAAGAAGAACTAGAACTATATATAGATATAGGTATATATAGAAAGTTCGTAAAATTTGAAGGAAAGCATAAAAAGGTACAGGTGAAAGATTAGTATTATTTTTTTAAAATAGTACTCCTATTTCTTAGACATGAAAAGTAATGAGAAAGTGCAATTTTTATTTGCATCTGAATATTTCAGTTTCATCGTTTGTGTATGGATATTTCTTTCCTTTTTGGATCCAATTTTTATAGGTATCTACATACTATAACGGGTAAAAATGATTTGATAATGAAAAATTTCTTATAGGTATTGTATATAACTTATTCGTCTAAAAACTGTCTCATTACGCTTCTCTTGCACCAAAATCTTGTTTTGATGATCAGATGCTACAACACTGTTAGGACCGAAATAATCAGGTGTCATGCGGAAGCTAGTGAAACAGACCTTGAACAATGATAAATCAGATAATAAAATAGAAATATACCAAAAGAGACATAAACATTTAACGTGGTTCGGTCAATTGACCTACGCCCACCGCAAATGTGAGCAATCCACTATATAAAATAGAGTATAAATTATCGAGAGAACAACCTTACGAAGAGACAAACACAAATGACACACTAACACTTGTTCATAAAGTTCTCCCGCTAAACACAACTCTCAAATCCCATATGGCTACATTGTGTATGCTACTGAATGAGAATGAATGATCCTTAATTTATATAAGTCCAAAAATTTTCCTACAAGAAAAAGGACTAGCCAAACATGGAAGAATTATAATTTCCTTCCACAAAAAGAAAATCCAATTATGATAAATATATTATTCTTTTCTTCAGGAAATAGGAAAACCAAATATGGTAAGAAAATCAGGACAACTCCTAACAAACATAAATTTTCTTTTTGACCCAAAAGGTCATCTTGTGTAATTTAGCAAAAACTATGTTCCGAGGCCTCAAAAGCCTCCGTTAATCTCACTTTGATGTATGTGCACAGCCCGAGCGCGTAGCCGGGAAGTCTTTATGTGGAAATGTGTTGAATAGTTGAATTTTTGATAATTAATGGAATAAAGTTGACTTTGGTCAATATTTTCGGTATATAGACCCGGACCCGTGATTTGACGGTCCCGGAGGGTCCGTAGGAAAGTATGGGATCTGGGCGTATGCCTGGAATCGAATTATGAGAAATGAATTTTTAAAGAAAATTGTTTTCTGAAAATAAGAAAGACTTTTGAAAATAAACTTTGATGTGAAATCTGTGTTACCGAGCTCGTATTATGGTTCCGGAGCCCGGAACAAGTTTAATATGTGTTATGTGAGTTATCTGTAAAATTTGAAAAGAAACGGACTTGGTTTGACGTGTTTCAGATCAAAATTAGAGAATTTAGAAGTTTGAGGAAATTCTATGGATTTTTGAGTTTAATTCATTATTTTTGATGCTATTTTAGCGATTTAATTACTCGAATAAGTTCGTAGGATGATTTTGAAGTCGTGTGTATATTTGGTTTTGAGCCCCGAGGGCTCCGGTGAGTTCCGGGTAGGTGTCGGGGTGCAAAAGAGTTGGAAAATTTGGTGTTTTAGGCTGTATCTGGTGTCCAGTTATTCCTTCTCCGCGATCGCTGTGTGTTGCACGCGATTGCGATGTGGATTTTGGGAAGGGGGTCAATTTACTCTGCATGATCGCAAAGAGGTGAGTGCGAACGCGGAGCCTTAGGGTTTAGCTCTACGCGATCACACCCCTATGTCCGCGATTGCGTAAGTCTCCAGTGGGGTTGGGGGCTGGGCAGCAATTAGTTCTATGCGAACGCGATCTCTTGTTCGCGATCGCGTGGGTCCACGTTCTGGTTCTCTGTGATCGCAATCCCTTATTCGTGATCGCATAAGTCTGAAACCCAGTACTCTCCGTGATCGCAGCCTTCTATCGCGATCGCGTAAAGTAATTTCGCCAAGGTATTTAAAGTGTCCAAAACAGAATACCCATTACGGGATTTTAGCATCTTTCACCATTTTCTTCTTCTCCACTCTTCTTGGGCGATTCTTGGGAGACTCTTCCTCCATAACTTCATAGGTAAGTGTTCTTAACTCCGCTTTCTTTCATTTTCATCAGCTATTATTAGATTCTAGGCCTAAAATTATGGATTAAAAGGTAGAAATTAGGGGTTTTGGGTAGAGTTAGGGCTTTTGGAATTTTGGGGAGTTCAACCTTATTTTGGGGTCGAATTTCAAAATAAATTGTATATTCGGGAAAGAAGTGCTTGAGGCTTGATTTGGAGTTTTGGAATCGAGGTAAGTGTTTGGCCTAACCCTAGCTTGAGGGAATAGGTGCCGAGTCACATGTGCTATGTGTTATTAACATGTTCAATGTATAGGTGAGGTGACGAGTACCTATACCTTGTTGTCAAGCATGCCCGTGAGTCATATCTTATGGTATATGTGTTTTCTTCGATATCCACTGTGTTATGAAGTAGCTTCTATTTTGGAGATTATTAAATTGTTGGAAATACTGGGTTGTGAACACTGTTGATTAGTTGTTCAGTTGAGGATTATTTTGGTTATGTTGTACGTTCAGTGAGATTGGTTATAGCTGGGCCCCTTGTCGGGACGGTGATATTTTTATTATTGTTCCCTTGCCGGGATGTTGTAAATTATAGTTTGTATTGTGGTTCTTCCTTGCCAAATTATTGTTCTGGTTATTGTTGGGTGAGGAAGAGTGTAAAGCACGAAGGGTGATGCCGTCCCATGATTTATATTTAAAAGCACGAAGGTTAATGCCGTGCCGATATTGTGATTTTAAAAGCACGAAGGGTGATGCCGTGCCATGATATGAGAGATAATGCTCAAAGGATAATGCCGTGCCATGATATTGTGAGGTAAAAGCACGAAGGGTGATGCCGTGCACTTGTTTTGGTGAGAATGAGAGTAAAGTACGAAGGGTGATGCCGTGCACTTGTTTGTTCTCTGTTGTTATTCTAATACTAGACGGTTGCCATGTTTTGTTACTCAATAAGTGTTTTGCCCCTCTTTGTACCCTGGCATGTTTTTCCCGTATTTGTACTTAACTGTTTACTTCCTGCCTTTATTTCTATTATATATTATTGAATTGCACAGGTGTTCATTATTTGTCGTGTCCTAGCCTCGTCACCACTTCGCCGAGGTTAGGCTCGGCACTTACTCAGTACATCGGGTCAGTTGTACTGATGCTACACCTGTAATTCTTTATGTTGTGCAGATTACGGTACCGGACCCGGTGGACAATGATCGAGGGAGTGTCCTTCAGTCCACAGGCGACACTGAGGTAGTCCCGCAGGCGTCCGCAGGCATTGGCGTCACTTCCTATCTCATTCCTTTTTATTTTTGTCTTCTCTTTTGCTTCCGAGACAGTTGTACTGTTTTGTTCAGACTTTAATTTTAGCAAAAATATTAGACTGTTCGTGAGTTTGTGACACCAGTCTTGGGGGTATGTTTAAGAAATTTTTTGTACGAATTTTTATTTAAGATGTTGAATTTCTTACCTTCTGCTTTCTCATATCTATTTGTTCATATATGTCACTTTTAAAAATGCTAAACAACAAAGAAATATACCGGAATAACTAGTAACATAGATTTGTCTAGCGAGTTCAATGTTAGACGCCATCATGACCTGAAGGTGGGATTTCGGATCGTGACATTATCACATCTAAACTTTTCTCGTCCTTATTAGTAGCAAATCCAAAGAAAAAGAGTTCTTTTGCACTAACTATTTATCTATCATTTTACTTTGTTCAATGTTATTCATTTATTTGAAATGTAGTTATTCATTTTGTCTTACTTTATTTTATTTTATTTGATGTGCAAATAATTATAGTTTAACTATCCATCTTTGTTTTCTTTTCTTCTTAGAATGTAGCAATAAATTATTCATACTGTGAATTATTATTTTGAATGTACGAATTTGATCACCTAAATAGCATATATGATCTATTACTCAAATTATATGTAGTTTCACTTACGTAATATAATTTGTTTGATTTCAATTTCATCTTCTTACAGTTTGTTTGGATGGTTGTTACCTGTTGGATTGTATCGTATTGCTTCTTTAAATATAATATTTATTTTGATTATCACTTAAATTTTATTATATTGTATCATTAATTATATCGTTGTGTAGTGACGAAAAGTACCATTTTGCGGAGCGAACAATTTGGTGTGGTCGCGTAGTTACCTTATTTTTTTTCTCTCATCTTGCCCTTTCTTATTATTAAATATATCTATTTAAACTTTTATCTACTTTTTTATATAATAATTTTATCTCGTACCTTACTTTTTCTTTATAATAATGCAAGTTTTTCTTCATATTGTTGGTGCATGACTTCCTGAAACGATGGCAAACAATACAATCTTTTCAAACATTATTTATATAAAAACGATAGAGTATAATTGTCACGACCCAAAATCCAACTAGTCGTGATGACACGTAACCCAACCCGCTAGGTAAGCCAATTAACAACTATCCAATTCCAATAAATTTAATAAGACAATTAAGTAAAAGAAAATATCCAAATCATATACATTTCCCAAGGATTGGTAGTACAAATCATGAGCTTCTAAGATTAGAATTTACAAAGCTCATATGAAACAAATACATCATCTATTCGAAATGTATATAAACATGTTTTTATAAATCTAAGGCTACCATGAATAAGAGGTTAGCTACAACCAGAATGCAGGTACGTCTTTAATTTCAGCTCCCGTCGATCACATCAACATCAACATCTAATATCTGCACGCAAGGTGCGGAAGTATAGTATGAATAAAACCGACCCCATGTACTCATAAGTAACAAACCTAACTTTAGGTTGAAAGTAGTACGATCCGGAACCAAGCTCGAAGTCCAACACCAATAGCCAACAACAGTTCATAAAAACATAATGGAAGTAGTACAAGAAGTAACTCAGAGGTAAAATGCTCCGCTCGTTCACAGTTCCAGAAAATAGGTATATTTTTCAAGTATATCAGTGAAAACCCAAATCTTTTACCGAAATCGCCAAAAATATGAGTAAGTTTGAATACTGTATTTTCTCCCAAAAATCCTTTCAACAATAATTAAGATGTTTCCTTTTTCTAGATAGCAAGAGTAAAATATATCTCTATGTCTATATGTCAGTATGTGTGAGAAGTCATGAATGACGTGATACCGAACAACATGAGAAA
Source organism: Nicotiana knightiana (assembly GCA_005239525.1). Lineage (NCBI taxonomy): Eukaryota > Viridiplantae > Streptophyta > Magnoliopsida > Solanales > Solanaceae > Nicotiana > Nicotiana knightiana. Next base: position 34,403 of record ML373811.1, on the reverse strand, counting down.
AATGCATCTCTATGCTTGTGTGTCATGTGTGCATGCCAATGAAATATATCTCAGAGATGAACTCATGTACTCATACTCTCAGAGTACTCAATCTCTCTGTCTCACACTCTCCACTCATCATGCTCAATCACTCGACATTCTCAGTCACTCAGTACTGTATATGGTCAATCCAGCACAGGGAAGATCCATCCCGAATATATACATAGAAACTGACAGTCAGTCACTCAGTACTGAATAAGGCTAATGCAGCCTGAGAAGATCCATCTCCAAATATAAATGCTTCGGACAAGATCCATGTCTAGGGAAGATCCATCCCTCAATATAAATCAACCGCGCTCAATGGGTGTGTGTGCAAACTCGAAGGGGCTTCTTCAGCCCAAGCACTATATCAAGCCAATCATGGCATAAATCAATGATACTCTTTGCGGCATGCAACCCGATCCATATATATACAGCCATAAGGCTCGTTGTGGCGTGCAATCCGATCCACATATATACATATATCACTCACAACTCAGGCCTTCGGCCTCACTCAGTCATCAACCTCTCCAGTCTCTCGGGATCACAATGTCATGAAACTAGCCCAAAATGATGATATGATGTGTCAATAAGTAGAAACAGAGACTGAGACATGATATGAAATGAATGCGCGACTGAGTATGAAATTGCAATTTAAACAAATAATTCAACTGAAATACAACCTCGGTGAGTCCCAACAGAATTAGCATGTAGTCTAGATATGATTCTAACATAGATCACAACTCAATAGCTCTACTACGTACATATTTCATGGTTACATATAAGATCAGGTAACTACACAGTACCATAGTAATAACAGAGTCACGATTCACACGGTGTACGCCCATACGCCCGTCACCTAGCATGTGCGTCACTTCAATACCAAAATACATAACACGTAATTTGAGGTTTCATACCCTCAACATCAAGTTTAGAAGTGTTACTTACCTCGAACGAGCCAAATCCAATACCCAACAAGCCAAACTATGCTCCAAAAATGCCATCCCGCGCGTAACGACCTTTGAACAACTCGAAACCAGCCAAAAGAAACTCAAATACATCAAATAATGTCAAAGAAAATAACCCAATCGATAAAGGTCGAGTCTTTAATCAAAATTCCAAAATCGACCAAAAGGTCAAACCCGGGCCTGCCTCGGAACCCGACAAAACTCACAAAATCCGACAACCCATTCAATTACGAGTCCAACCATACTAGTTTCACTCAAATCCGACTCCGAATCGATATTCAAAACTCAAAAATTCACTTTATAAAATTTTAGACAAAACCCCCAAATTTCACTTTAAAATCATCAATCAAATGCCAAAATGAAGATGGATTCATGAAATATAATCAAATTCGAGCATAGAACACTTATCCCAGTCCATATGGTAAAAATCACCTCCAAAAGTTGTCCAAATTCGAGCTCCCCAACTCAAAATATGATCAAATAAACAAACCTTCGATATTAAGTATTTTTGCCAAGCTGTTCTGACTCGTTTTGAATGCCAAACGATCCTAAAACTTGCTTTTGATTCCTCCAATGGATTCCTTGTGAAATTTTAGTCAAGATAGGATTTTGAATAACTCCATTTGACCTTATAATGAAGGAGATATGTTGGTTTCAATATTTAGAAATAGTGCAAATTTCTAAATACGAAGTCAGTGACAGTTTCGTAATTAATCTGAAAAATCTAGCAACACAATTCTTAGTAAAATAACCATAAAATTCTCATATGATGTCCAAATTCAACGATTCTTTTTGCTATGGATCCTTAATTACGATACATATCTAGTGCTTCAATCAAAATAAAAATCGGGGCTCATTTTTTCAACATGGTACTACTTATGCCTGAAGAAACGATGTCGAAACATAAGAAAAACAAGTGCAATACAACCCAAACCTATGTGAAACTCACCCGAGCCCCTCGAGACCGTAAAAACATACCAACAAGTCCCATAACATAACACGGACTTACTCGAGGCCTCAAATCGCGCATAACAAGATCGAAACGACGAAACACACCTCAAATCAAATTTCATGAACTTTCGAACGTTCGAACTTTCGACTTCCAAAAACTCGCGCCGAAACATATCAAATAAACTCGGAATGAACTCAAAGTTTTCACAAAAGTCCTAATACATCATACGGAGCTACTCGTGCCCTCAAACTATCGAGCAACATGCAAATGCTCAAAACAATTGATCAGGTCGTTTCAACAATACAATACAATATAATACATTATGAAATGGTACATAACAACCAACCAAACAAGCTGTTAGGTGCTTAGGATATTTCAATTATTTTGAATGTGATTTGGTCATCTAAATAGCAAAGTCTATGCCTCGAGTTATATGTACTTTCACTAATGTTATAAAGCTAATTTGATTTAAGTTCATCTTTTCTGGTTTCCTAGGATATTTCAATCATCTTGAATGAGAGAATTTTGATCATCTGAAAACATATATTCTCTCACATGAATGAGCTTTAACTTTTTATATGTACTTTCACTTATATTATATAACAAGGAAGTGAATAAATATTTAACAGTTAAGGGAATTTATATTTTTGTTAATTTTTATTTTATTACTCAAACGCATCATCTAATAATATTTATGTAATTTTTAAAATTTTGTATTTAATTATTGATATGGGGCCATACGTGCAACGTGCATGTCCATAGACTAGTAATTCTAAAAGCATGTCTCAATCAATTTATGATTTTATTGTGAATTTTCTGTGAAACGCGCCAAAGGTGAACTAGGTGCTTTGCTAAATAAGGTTTAGTTCCGCTGGAGTAATAATTTGCTTTATATTCTTGCTGATTCTAGAGAAATTTTCATATGTTTCTAGTGATAAATTTAATATACTTAGTTATGGAGGTGTTTCCAAATGCGTTTTACAAGGGCCTTCTGAAAAATTATAAATAAGTGTTCAATGGAATTATTTTAGTACCTCTATGTGAATACCTACATAATTATTCTTGTCTGCAAAATAGATAGCTAAAATTCATATGAGATTCATTTTAATTTTTAATTGAAGTGTATTTATTTTTGTTGTTGTCCTTCTACCTACAACTATTCAGTTTTCCCTAGCGCAAGTACCAAGTTACGGGTGATGCAGGCTATACACACGCATAGAATTGAGCCAGTATGCTTTTTTTGCGGGTGAATTGCAGCCGGTGTTTAAATAAAATTATATTAATTTAACATGGTTAAATCATACAGTAAGGTGGAAAAGTTATTCATTAACTACAAGTATAATTTAATTATCAGAGTGTATGTAAAGACATATATCATATATATTATTGAATTGTTGTAACATCAGATGTAAGTAGTTTTTACCTTTACGTGTAGCCGTCTTTGTATGTGTGTCTCCGTCGACTAAATTATATATCAAGAATTATTATGATTTCCTCAGAATACATAATTAAGAGTGTTAAGTATTTGACTTGATTTTCTTATCATATTTGATTTTTTTATCTCTTGAAACAAATGGTAACACATTTACCATAATAGAATTTTCCTTCATGTAGAAGGAAATTATAAATCTCCCATATTTGGCTAGTCCTTTTTCTTGAAGGAAAATGTTTAGACTTCTATAAATTGAGGATTCTTCCTTCTCATTGAGTAGCATCCACAATGTAGCCATATGGGGTTTGAAAATCTTGTTTAGGGGGAGAACTTTTCGCGACAATTGTTGGTGTGCCACTAGTGTTTTCCTCTTTATGAGGTTGTTCTCTCGATATTTTGTACTCTCTTTATATAGTTGATTGCTCATCTCCGTCATGGACGTAGATCAAGTGACCGAACCACATTAAATGTTTGTCTCTTTTGGTATATTTCTCTTCTGTTGTTTGATTTATCGTCATTCAGGTGTTGCTTTACTAGCTTCCGCATGACACCTGATTTTTCAATCCTAATAAGTGCTATCAGAGCAAGGTTCAAGACATGTTCATCTTGGTGGTTTTAGTTCTAGTCTCAACCTATTTGACGGTAATCATGATTTTTGTTTGAGAAGTTTGACCGGAGTGCATTGAGACAAACTTTGTGGTGGAGATTTGGAGATGCAACCTGATAAAGGAATGTGAAGAAGGTGGATAAAGTTTGTTTTGTCAAAAAATTCAGGACAAGAGGGAGAATTGTTACCATATTTGATTTTCCAATCTTTGGAAAGAAAGGGCTACATATTTACCATAATTAATTTTCCTTCTTGTAGAAGAAAATTATCAATCTTCCATATTTCACTAGTCCCTTTTCTTGGAGGAAAAAGTTTGGACTTCTATAAATAGAGGATCCTTACTTCTCCTTGAGTAGCATAATGTATCCATATGGGGTTTGAGAGTCTTGTTTAGGGGGAGAACTTTTCGGAACAAGTGTTGGTGTGCCACTTGTATTTGCCTCTTTATGAGGTTGTTCTCTCGATATTTTATACTCTATAATATAGTGGATTGCTCATCTTCACTGCGGACATAAATAAATTGACCGAAAAATGTTAAATATTTGTGTCTCTTTTGGTATATTTCTCTTATGTTGTTTGATTTATTGTCGTTCAAGTGTTGCTTTACTAGCTTCCGCATGACATTTGATTTTTGGTCATAACAACTTATTTCAAAGCAAGGTTCAAGACATGTTCATCTTGGCGTGTTTAGTTCTAGCCTCAACCTATTTGACAGTAATCGTGATTTTTGTTTGAGAAATTTGACCGGAGTGCTACTCACGTTTAGACATACCTTGTGGTGGAGATTTAGAGATGCGGCTCGATGAAGGATATGTGAAGCAGCTGGATCAAATTTGTTTTGTCAGAAAATGCAGGACAAGAGGGAGAATTGTTACAATATTTGATTTTCCTATCTCTTGAAAGAAAGGGCTACATATTTACTATAATTGGGTTTTCCTTCTTGTAGAAGGATATTATAAATTTCTCATATTTGGATAGTCCCTTTTTTTGTAGAAAAATATTTGGACTTCTATAAATTGAGGATCATTCCTTCTCATTGCGTAGCATCCACAATGTAACCATATGAGGTTTGAAAGTCTTGTTAGAGTGGAGAACTTTTCGGGACAAGTGTTAGTGTGCCACTTGTATTTTCCTCTTTGTGAAGTTGTTCTCTCGATATTTTGTACTTTCTATTATATAGTGGATTGCTCATATTCGCTACGGACATAGATCAATTGATTGAGGCACATTAAATGTTTGTGTCTCTTTTGGTATATTTCTCTTCTATTGTTTGATTTATCGTCGTACAAGTGTTGCTTTACTAGCTTCCGCATGATACTTGATTTTTCGGTCCTAACAAGTGAGGTCAAAGCATGGTTCAAGACAAGTTCATCTTGGCAGGTTTAGTTCTAGTCGCAACCTATTTGACGGTAATCGTGATTTTGGTTTGAGAAATTTTACCCGAGTGCTACTCACATTGAGACAAACTTTGTGGTGGAGATGCGGAGATGCGGCCTGATAAAGGAATGTGAAGAAGGTAAATCAAATTTGTTTTGTCAGAAAATTTAAGACAAGAGGGAGAATTGTTACCATATTTGATTTTCCTATCTCTGGAATGAAAGGTCTACATATTTACCATAATTGATTTTTCTTCTTGTAGAAAGAAATTATCAATCTTTCACATATGACTAGTCCCTTTTCTTGGAGAAAAAAATTTGGACTTCTATAAATAGAGGATCTTTCCTTCTCCTTGAGTAGCATAATATATCTGTAATGACCCGACCGGTTGTTTTTCTTTCTAGAACCCCGTTCCCCTAAATAAGACTCCCCGCATATACTTTTATTGTTTTATGACTTGCGGGGATGGTTAGTTAGGGATTTGGAAGGGTTCAGGTTAAAATAGGAACACTTGGTTCCTTAAGGTTGGCTTAAAAGGCCAAGTTTGACTTCGGTCAACATTTTGAGTAAACGACCTCAGAATCGGGATTTGACGGTTCTAATAGGTTCCTATGATGATTTCGGACTTGGCCATATATTTGGATCGAGTTTTGGATGACCCAGGAGCATTTCGATGACTAATATCAAAAGTTGGTTCTTGAAGTTCTTTAGATTTGGTTTGGAGTGGGTTTTGGTGATATCGAGGTCCAAATGGAATTTCGAGATCAGGAATTGTTTCGTAATGTCATTTAAGACTTGCACGCAAAGTTTGGTGTCATTCCGAGTAGTGTAAGTACGTTTCGGCGCATTGGAAGTAAATTGAAGAACTTGAAGTTCTTAAGTTTGATTCAATTGTTTTTGGGGTGTGATTCTTAGTTTTAATGTTGTTTCGGGCGTTCTGAGAGATCGAGCGAGTCCGATTTATGATTCCAAACTTGTTGGTATGTTTGGACGGGGCCTCGAGGTCCCGGGGTTCCATTCAGACGATGCGCGAGTTGAGTTTGAAACTCAACAGGGCCGCTGGTGCACCAGTTTTGGTGTGCCCGCACCTGTGAGCCTTTTTTCCATAGGTGCAAGCCAAGCCGCGCATATGCGATCCTCGGAGGTCAGCCAGGTTCCGCAGATGCGGCCCCCATTCCGCAGACGCGGGACCGCAGAAGCAGGAGCCCGCCCGTAGAAGCGGCCCCAGCCAACTCCACAGAAGCGGACACCTAGTTCGCAGAAGTGAAACCACAGACGCGGCTAATGCACCGCTGGTGCGAAAATCACTGGGCGGTAAGGTTCATTTAATACAGGACTTAAGCTATTTTCACTCATTTTCTCTCACTTTTTGGGCGATTCTTGGAGCTTCTTGAGAGGGATTTTCACCTAGCTTGTGGAGGTAAGTAAATTCCTACCTAATGTGAGTTCAATACATAGATTATGGTAGATTTTAACATGAAAATTTGTAGAAGTCATGAGTTTAGATGAAAAATCTAGGGTTTGACAAAAATGAGATTTTACCACGAAATTGACTATGAAACTTAGTGAAAATCATATATTTATGTTCCTTATGTTGTGAGTAAAAACTTCCTTCAAAAATTTACGGAAACCGAGCACGTGGGCCAGGGGGTGAATTTTGGAAATCTTGCAATTTGGGTTGGGAAATCATTTTAATAGCAAAAATATGAACTTTTGACCATAGATTAATTAATTTATGTAATGTTTGGCTAGTTTCAAGTCGTTTGGCATCAATTTCGGAGGGTTGAGCGCAATCTTGAATTGAGAAGTAGGCTTTGAGACGAGGTAATGTCTTTTCTAACCTTGTAAGAGTGAAATTACCCCATAGGTGAACTTAATTAATATGTGTTGTTGTTTGTGGGGGGATACGTACGCACGAAGTGATGAGAGTCCGTACATAGCTACTATTCCTGTTTATGTCCGGGTAGTTTTAGGCTTACACCATGCCTTGTTGATATTATTATTGTTTTATGCGTATTGTTTGCCTTGAGAAGGGCGGAATGGAGTGTGCTTATTAAATATTTCAAAAGGAGTTGGAATTGAGGAAAATATTGGGATCTTAAAAGTTTTATTTGAATTTTGTATTTTGAAAAGAATGGGAGAGTACTATAATAACTTAAGAAATCTGTGTGTAACCGCGTCACATGTATGATTCGTGAGCAGGGTAATTCTTTAAATTTATGTTTTACCACGTCACATGCATGATTCGCGAGCGGGGAAATAGATGCATCCATGGTTCGCTCCGTTCGACCCTCGACAATGCACAATTTATATTTATGTTGGATCGGGTCGAACGTCCTCGGTGGTATTGTGTGTGACAGTAGAACTGGAACTTTATTTCATAATTAGTATGACTTCATTGTTTGTGTGATCAAATGTTTTAAAGGAAGCAAGTGATTTAAGTTCTTAAATATGGGGATTCTTGTCCAGTTATTTCTTGTTCTAAGTGTTATTGTTGTATCTCATGCTTAATTAGAATCTCATATTATCATGTTATTGGCCCGAGTAAGTGTCGAAGTCGACCCCTCGTCACTACTTTTTTGAGGTTAGACTAGATACTTACTGAGAATATATTATTTATCTACTCATGCTACTCTTATGTGCTTAACTGTACAGGCTCTGAGGCAGGTGCATCTGGTTACCAGTTCGGTGCGCAGAGTTGATCCCCATCCTGAGACTTCACGGTGAGCTGTCATCTGAGCCGTTCTGCAGCAGCTGGAGTCTCTCCTGTGTTTTAGTTTTCTGTTTATTTTTTTTTTGGACAGTAGGCTAGTATTCTTTTGTATATTCTACTAGATTGCCCACATACTTGTGACACCAGGTCTTGGCACACACACTAGTAGACTTATGGTTTTTGGTATTATTTACTTGATTACTGTTTGTATTCATTGTTTCCGTTTAATCTTGTCATGTTGGTATATTTCTAAATCTTTTCAACTAACTTAAAATTTTATCCACTTCATAAATTACTCAAACGGGAAATCACTAGTTTAAGTAGTGTTGGCTTGCCTGACAATGGTGTTGGGCACCATCACGGCCTAACACGAAATTGGGTCGTGACAACATAGTATCAGAGCACTAGGTTCACGTAGGTCTCACAAGTTATAGGCAGGCCTAGTAGAGTCTTGCGAATCGATCCAGAGATGTTCATACTTGTTTCGAGAGGCTATAGGGTGTTAGTAAACTACTCTTTATTCTTATCCTATCGTGCAATTGATGGTATACTAAATTCCTTTCTCCCATTCTCTCATAGATGGTGAGGACGCGTACGGTGAACGTTCCAGGCCCGGGAGGAGCTGCTCTCCCCGTTGCTAGAGGCTGAGGTTGAGGTTGGGGGAGGGCACCGGCCTGAGGTAGGGGACGAGGGTGGCCCAGAGCTGCCACAGTAGCACCATCAGCGGATCCAGTGGAGGATCCCATCATTGAGGAGCAGGGTGAGGTGCCCGCCGCAGGGCCAGCCCCAGTAGATTTCAAGTCGGCACCGGGCTTTCAGGAGGTCATGGGTCGTATGATGCGGTTCATGGACACCATGACTCAGGCTGGTTTATTTCCAGCGTACCCATCCACATCTAAGGAAGGAAGGAGAGCAGAAACCCCTACTACTCAGGCTCTTGGGCACGCAACTGTAGTATATCAGACTCCGGGTACACTACCCGCTGCGGATGGCAATCCACAGAAGATACTGGACATATGGACTAAACTACAACTTCCTATCTTCGGGGGATAGTTGCATGAGGATCCTCAAGACTTCATTGACAGGTGAAGGGATAGATTGCACAACATGACGATATTGGAGTCCCATGGGGTGGATTTCACTACTTTCCAGCTGGAGGGCAGGGCCCGTAGGTGGTGGCAGTCTTATCTTCTTGGCAGGCCAGCAGGTTTTCCTCCCATGACTTGGGACAAGTTTACATAGATTTTCTTGGATTGGTATATTCCACCCTCTCAGATGGAAGAGTTGCGAGGTCAGTTCGAGTAGCTCGAGCAGGGTCAGATGTCAGTGACTGATTATGAGGCGAGATTCTTTGAGTTGTCTCGCCATGCACTTATAGTACTTCCTACCGACGTAGAGAGAGTGCGGAGATTTGTTGCGAGGTTGCACCCCACTATTCGGTCTAGTATGGCCCGGGAGGTTGAGATGAGCACTGGTTATCAACTAGTAGTGGAGATTGCTCGGAGGATTGAGGGGTACCGCCAGAGGGGTAGAGATCAGATGCAGCAGGACAAGATGACCTGTTTCTCTAGAGAGTTTAGAGGTGCCCCGGCCAGGGACAAAGGTCAGTTTGGGAGGGGTCAGCCTAGTAGGCCCATGTATTCAGCACCACCACCTCCTTAGGGTGCTCCTGCGCGACCCTATTTCAGTGCCATGGCAGAGAGTTCATACCGCCCACCAACCACCTAGGGTTCTTCTAGTGGGTATTCAGGCCATCAGGATCATACTTCGGGGTAGTAGTCTATGTTACCGAGAGGTTGTTACGAGTGTGGAGATCCGGGTCACATTAAGAGATCCTGTCCCAGACTTCGGGGCAAGGCAGTGCAGCAGGGTCAGCAACCCAAGGTTTCAGCTCCAACAGCCACACTAGTCGTCCGTCCGTCCAGAGGCAAATGGCAGGTGGGTAGGGGCCGTCCTAGTGGTGGAGGTCAGGTAGGCGGGGGCCAGCCAGGTGGTGCTCCAGCCAGATTCTATGCTTTTTCGGCCAGACCAGATGCAGTGGCCTCAGACGCTGTGATCACAGGTATTATTTTTGTTTGCGGTAGGGATGCTTTGGTATTATTTGATCGAGGGTTTACTTATTCATATGTATCTTCTCCGTTTTCTCATTTCCTAGATATTCCCCATTAGTCCTTCGGCACTCTTGTTTATGTGTCCACTCCAGTGGGTGATTCTGTGGTTGTGGATTAGATCTATCGGTCCTGTGTGGTTACATTTTGTGGTTACGATACTAGAGCGAACCTTCTATTACTTGATATGACCGACTTTGAGGTCATCCTGGGCATGGACTGGTTATCTCCATATCATGCCATCCTTGATTTCCATGCCAAGACTGTTACCTTAGCGATGCCAGAGTTGCCGATATTGGAGTGGAAGGGTTCGTCTGTCAGTACATCCAGTCGGGTTATCTCTTTTCTGAAGGCTCGACATATGGCCGAGAAAGGTTGTTTGGCTTATTTAGCCTATGTTCGAGATACTATCGTGGAGTCTCCGACGATTGATACAGTGAAAGTAGTCCGGGAGTTCACCGATGTGTTTTGATCACTCCCAACTCTAGTCCTAAAAAGGATAAGCGGTCGCAGCAAATATAATCTAGTCTAAGAGTCCGGAATCGAATCTCACAGAGAACTACGACTTAGCTACAGTTGTTCAATATCGCTAAGAAATACAAGTCCAAATAATTTCCTAATTATAAAATATTATAATGTTTATTTTATCTAATAAACTAACAAATACTAGAAAGCAGTAAAACTATCAATTAACAAGGATAAGGATTGAAGACAAGACTAAGGAGGTCTAGAGTTGATTTCCCCAATTGTCGGAATCCTTCCCGCTCTGTCTTCTATAATTTCGCCTAAGCATTCTCTACCGATCGTGAGTACTTTGATTGTCGCAATTCTCTCTCGAGCAACTACCACAATTTATTAGATATATTCTCTCGAACTACACTAGCTGGCACTTCACCACTCACTACGATCGCACCAAGGTTTCGTTATCTCTAATCCTGCCTTTAAACCCTCCGCATTGAACAAAGTCACCATTAAGAACAAGTACCCGTTGCCGCGTATTGATGATTTGTTTGACTAGTTGCAGGGTGCTAAGGTGTTCTCTAATATTGAATTGAGATCGGGATACCACCAGCTGAAGATTTGGGACTCAGATGTTCCGAAGACTACCTTCCGTACTAGATATGGCCATTATGAGTTTCTAGTGATGTCCTTCGCCTTGACTAATGCCCCATCGGTATTTATGGACTTTATGAACAGGGTGTTCAGGCCTTATATTGATTCCTTTGTTATTGTCTTCATTGATGACCTCTTGATTTACTCAGGCGGATTGAGGGAGCACGAGCAGCATTTGGTTAGATTCTGTGGCATTCTTGGGACATGTTGTATAAGGTGTAAACACCAGTACAATTTCATGGCTAATAATAATGCCCAAATAGGTCCCCGTGTTGTTATAACTATAGAAATTCATAAAACGAACCATTTTTGAGTAAAAAGTACCCTGGGACTTAAAAGATAAAATTTTCCAGAGTTGCGTTGTTATGCGACGCACTATGCGATCGCATAACAGGTATGCAGACAGCATAGTGGTCACATAAATGGACAGTCTGCTGTCCAATTTGAGGACAGCTATGCGGCCCAAGATGCGATCGCATTTTGAGAATGCGGACCGCATAGCTGTCGCATTCTTGCACCTCCATTTTTCTTTGCGGAGGAGGTTATGTGATGCACTATGCGATCGTATAACAGGTATGCGGACCGCATAGTGGTCGCATACCTGGGCACTCCGATTTCTTTTTGGCCCATTTGAGGGCCATTTATGCGACAGGAATGCGGACCGCATAGCAGAAATGCGAGCATTCCTGACCGCATTTCTACTTCGGGACTAAATTCTAATTTTTATACCCGACCTCCAGTTCATTAAAACACTTGCCCCTTTCCATTTTAACAATTTTCTGAACAAAATAGAGAGAGGGAAGAGAGAGTTCTTGAGAGAGAAGGTTCCATCTTCACCCAAACTTGATTCTTCACTATCACTCGAGCCTGGAAGTTATTGAGTAATTTTCATCTTCTTCACTATAAGAGGTGAGTCACCACCCCATTTCCTTTTAATTCTCCGGTTTTGGCTAAAAAGGGTAGAACACATAAATTGATTCTTGGAGATAAAAGCCGATACCTTGCATGCATGTAAGTTAAACACCCTAATCTAGTAAAGGGAAATGAGTTAGGGTAATTATTAACAAAAAACGGGTTAGTAATCTAAGGAGTCACATAACGTTTGATAAAATGCCTAAATGAGTTCGAGTTATGTTTATGGTTCCTAATTCTAAGTGAAATATGTCACATTGTGGAATAGATTGACGGTGCTAGACGGTCCGGTGATTTGTGATAAAAAAATTAGAGGGAAATTCTGATTCAAGGTATGTGTGGCTAACTTTAATCTTTGTAGAGTCATATTGTTGGTGTCCGAGCACTCGGTATGAAATTCTTTCTTGAGCATATCTGAATTTATTGTGTTGCTGTGTCGAGGTGTAAGATTTCGTTCTCTGAATTTCTTAGTCGATTACCATGCTAATTGCGATTGTGAAGGGTGATTCTTTGTGCTTACCCTATCATGTGTAAGGTTCGTTAAATGTTCGAATACGTCAATATGGCAGTATGTGATACTAAATGAAAGAACGTTAACATACCCTAATGTGGGAAGGTATCTAATTACTAAGGGCCGAGTGTGGCAAAGGATGAAAAGAAACCGTGGATTGATTTAATTGAGTTAAATAATGATGGCAACACCATATATGAATTACTGTTTGGTAAGGATTATTGTGCCTTGACTTCATATAATTGTTGGTTGATATGAACTTATGTTCTTGATGTTGAAAATCCCTGTGATATAATTGTTGGTTATTGTTGCTATCAAATATGATTGTATGGTGGGATCAGATTGCGCGTCTCAACACGAAGTAATAAGGGTGGAGAGGTAATAAGGGTGAATTTTGATTGTACGATGGGATTAGGTTGCGCGCCGTAACACGAAGTAATAAGGGTGGAGAGGTAATAAGGGTGAAATGTGAATGTACAGTGGGATCGGGTTGCGCGCTGCAACAGATGAACAATTGAAATGAGTAATTGTGGAATCCTTATTTGTGAATTTCTGTATATCTGTGTGGTACTTGTGTGGTTACCCTGATTGTCTTCCAATTGGGTACTATTTGATTTTACTTAGAATAAACTTTGTTCATACATACTTGTATTATTCAAAGTTACTAATGTCCCTTTTGTCAGGTGCGCTACATCTTTTATATGGATGTAGGTGGTTCCACAGCAGGTAGCTCAGACTGCCGATAGTGGTGCCTCCCTTTCGTTCCTTCAGCAGATCCGGTGAGCCCCATTTCTTCTCGGGGTCGTATGTAGTCTACATCATCTCTTTTGTATATGTTATGTCTTTTAAGGTATAGCCGAGGCCTTGTTGCCGTCAATTATTGTGAGAACTCTTAGTACTCTTAGAGGCTCCGTAGACATGATATGGGTTGTAAATATATGTATTTTGGGCAGTAATTGTGTTTACTAGTAATCGTGGTCCGAATCGGAATTATTGTATGTTTTGCGATTACCAAATGTTGAAAGGATAAAAGATGAAATGAACTCAAATGGTAAATTCATGCTTAAACTCTAAATTGTTAATTCATGTGGAATAATATATATTGTAAGCACGGGGTAACGCGTTGGGCAGGAAAGGGAATCCAGGTCCGCCTGACCGAGATCATCCAGTTGGGCGCCGGTCTCGTTCCTCGGTTTTGGGGCGTGACAAACTTGGTACAGATCCCGGTCTTTAAAGTGTCCTAGGATGTCTCGGAGCCGTGTCTAGTAGAGCCCTTCTTATCGGTGTGTTGTCGACCACATCTATAATTAGGGGGCTGCATGGACATTTAGGAAAATACCCTTTCATTGTTACTCTGTATCATGCGATGAAGTGGAAGGTGAGAACATCTTTATCTAACTCGTGCATAGTTCCAATTTTTAGTAAATGGTACCGAAGAAGAGAGCTCGACTCGGCCCACAGGCCAATGCCACCCCAGGAGTGGCCACAAATTCTCCAGCTGGTGGTGCGGGTGTGAATGATTCCCCAGCCAGAAACCAGCCCAACTCCTCCACTCCAAGCCAGACTATCCCTATTCCTACTCCAGCGGAGGGTGCTGAAATCCCTCCCGCTGACATTCCTGATCCCTCCTCAGCCCTAGCTTCTAGTCCCGGTGTTTCTGATGGGGACCTTAGGGGAGCTATTCAGATGTTGACTCAGCTAGTGGCCTCCCAGGCCCAAAGATCTCATATTGCCCCTACGTCTTCTAGCGAGCAAGGGGATTCATCAGGTTCCAGAGTAAACCAGTTTCTGTGGTTAGCCCCTCCAGAGTTCACAGGAACCGGCCAGAGGCAGATCTTCAGGACTTTATAGATGAAATGTACAAGACTCTCCGGGTTATGAAGGCTACAGAGACAGATGGGGTTGAGTTGGATTCCTATAGGCTAAAGGGAACGGCATTTCGTGGTTTGAGATGTGGGAGGGTTCCCGTGGGGAGGGGAGCCCTCCAGCGTAGTGGGATGAGTTTGTTGATGCCTTCATGGATCATTTCTTGCCTACCGAGACTATGGCAGCCTGTGCTGCGGAGTTTGAGGTCCTTAAGTAGGTCAACATGAGTGTGTGGGAGTACCATATGGAGTTCGTGCGCCTGTCCAAATATTCCATCCACATGATACCGACTATAGAGGCTAAAGTTCGACGGTTTGTTCAGAGCCTTGGTCCCTTGGTTGTTAATGAAGCTGCTATAGCTGCCTTGCATTCGGATATGAATTATGGGTAGATCGTGGGATTCGCCTAGGCTACAGAGGATCGAAAGTTGAAGATAAGGATGAAGAGAGAGAGAGTGGTAGTAGGGCCCGGTCAGGGGGCAACCCTGGGAGTTCAGTTGCAGGTGGGAGATCAGCCCTTGGAAGAGGGTCATCAGCCACCCCAGTCCTATGCTCAGTCCTCAGCCAGTGCCCCGTCATCAGGGCACAGTTATTAGCAGGGAGGTCACTTTGGACCAAGTTCAGATAGCAGGAGGTTCCATCAGTCAGGTCATTTAGGTGGAAGGTTCTAGCAGCAGCGGAGGGCCCCATGCACTAAGTGTGGGAGGTCTCATTCCGAGCCTTGTTACTTGGATATACCGGTGTGCTATAGATACAAAAAGAGAGGCCATATCCAGCGAGACTGCCGCGCACCCAGTCAGGGCGCATTTACGGGTACTGCTCAGCCATCCAGCTCTTCAATCGCTACATATTCAGCACGCCCTCCAGCTCCAGTAGGGCGCGGTGCAGCTAGAGGTGGAGCACGGGATCGAGAGGGACCCAGTCGGTTCTATGCTTTGAGTGGTCTCCAGAGTGTGGAGGCTTCCCCAGATGTCGTCATAGGTAGTCTGACTATCCAAATGCATGATGTTTATACTCTTATTGATCTCAGGTCTTCATTGTCCTATGTTACTCCATTTATTGCTTCAAGTTTTGGGATAGAACCCGAACAACTTCATGAGCCATTCTCTGTGTCGACTCCGGTTGGTGATTCTATTACGACCACGCGAGTCTATAGGAATCGTGTTGTCACATTGTGTGGTCGGGATACCACAACCGATATTATTAAGCTAGGAATGGTGGATTTTGATGTTATCATGGGAATGGATTGGCTCTACTCGTGCTTTGCTAAAATTGATTGCCAAACCAGAATTATGAGGCTCGAATTTTCTAACGAACCAGTTATCGAATGGAGGGGGAGCAATGTTGTGCCGAGGGGTAGGTTTATTTCCTACCTCAAGGCCTAAAAAATGATCAGGAAGGGGTGTATCCACCATTTGCTCCGGGTTGCGGACACCACTTCAGAGGTGCCTACTCCCGAGTCCGTGCCGATTGTGAATGAGTATCTAGAAGTATTTTCGGATGAGCTTCCTGGAGTTCCGCCAGATAGAGAGATTGAATTCGGGATTGATGTATTTCCAGATATGCAGCCAATATCTATTCCACCCTATAGGATGGTGCCAGCGGAACTGAGAGAGTTGAATGCACAATTGAAAGATCTATTGGAGAGGGGTTTCATTCGGCCAAGTGTGTCGCCTTGGGGCGCACTGGTTCTTTTTTTCAAGAAGAAGGATGGATCGCTCCTGATGTGTATTGATTATCGGCAGCTCAACAAGGTCATTATAAAAAACAAATATCCATTGCCTCAGATAGATGATTTGTTCTACCAGTTGCAAGGTGCTAGATTCTTCTCAAAGATTGATTTACGGTCCGAGTATCACCAGTTGAAGATCAGGGAGCAGGATATTCCTAAGACCTCCTTCAGGACCCGTTATGGGCACTTCGAATTTCTGGTAATGTCTTTTGGGCTAACCAATGCCCCAACAACTTTTATGGACCTTATGAACTGGGTTTTCAAACCGTTTCTTGAATCCTTCATGAATGTCTTCATTGACGACATCCTTGTTTATTCGCGAAGTCAGGAAGATCATGCTAATCACCTCAAGGCAGTTTTGTAGACCCTTCATCAGCACCAGTTGTATGCGAAGTTTTCAAAATGTGAGTTTTGGCTAGAATCGGTCACCTTTTTGGGTCATGTTGTTTCCAGGGAAGGGATTCAGGTTGATCCCCAAAAGATCGCAACAGTAAAGGATTGCCCTAGACCGACGACCCCAATAGAGATTCACAGTTTCTTGGGTCTAGCTGGGTATTATCGAAGATTTGTGGAGGGATTCTCTACTCTTTCCTCCCCACTGACTAAGTTGACACAGAAAGCAGTAAAGTTCCAGTGGTCCGATGCTTGTGAAAAGAGTTTTCAGGAATTGAAATTGAGATTGACTTCGGCGCTGGTGTTGACCTTGCCAGAGGGTACAAAGGGATTTGTGGTTTATTGTGATGCTTCAAGGGTTGGTTTGGGGTGTGTGTTGATACAGTGCAGGAAGGTTATATCGTATACTTCTAGGCAACTCAAGAATCACGAGAAGAATTATCCGACGCATGATTTGGAGCTCGCAGCAGTTGGGTTTGCACTGAAGATCTGGTGGCATTATCTTTATGGGGTCCATGTGGATGTGTTCACAGATCACAAGAGCCTTCAATACTTATTCAAGCAGAAAGAGTTAAACTTAAGGCAGCGAAGAGGGTTGGAGTTGCTCAAGGATTATGATATGAAGATTTTATACTATCCAGGGAAAGCGAATGTGATGGCCGACGCCCTTAGTCGGAAGTCCATGGGTAGCTTGGCTAATTTGGAAGCAGATCAGAGGTCTTTGGCTCGGGAGGTTTATCAGTTGGCTAGTCTGGGGGTCTGTCTTTCGACCTAAGACAAAGGGGATGTCGTGGTGCGTAATGGAGCAGAATCTTCACTTGTAACGGAAATCAAGGAAAATCAATTCAGAGATCCATCATTGGTACAGTTGAGAGAGGAAATCCTGAATCACAAGACCTCGGTATTTTTGCTCGGCAGTGATGACGGTGTTTTGCGGTGCCAAGGGAGGTCCGGAAGTGGATGATCTTCGAGAAAGCGTAATGGCAGAGGCTCACAATTCCAGGTATTCAGTACACCTAGGTTCTACGAAGATGTATCATGATCTCAAAGAGATTTATTGGTAGAATGGTATGAAGAAGGGTGTGGCGGACTTTGTGGCCAGGTGTCCGAATTGTCAGCAGGTGAAAGCCAAGCATCAGAGGCCCGGTGGGTTGATGCATCTTATGGAAATACTAATGTGGAAATGAGAGATGGTCAATATGAACTTTGTGGTAGGGTTACCCTGCACTCAGCGCAAGTTCGACTCAATTTGGGTGATAATGGATCGACTCACGAAATCAGCTCACTTCTTGCCAATCAACTCCACCGATACTGCAGAACAATACACTAAATTGTATAGCAAGGAAATAGTCAGAATCCATGGCACTCCAGTTTCTATTATCTCGGGTCGAGGGGCCCAGTTCACAGCTAACTTTTGGAGGAAATTTCAGCAAGGTTTGGGTACTCAGGTAAATCTCAGCACATCTTTCCACCCGCAGACAGACCTTGAAGAGGAGCGGACTATTCAAACACTTGAAGATATTTTACGAGCTTGCATTTTAGATTTCAAGGGTAGCTGGGATGATCACTTGCCGCTTATAGAGTTTACTTACAATAACAGCTTCCACGCTAGAAGGTGTAGGTCTCCGATTGGATGGTTCGAAGTTGGTGAAGCAGAATTGCTAGGGCCGAATCTCATGCAGCAGGCTATGGAAAAGGTTAGAGTTATTCAGGAGAGGATGAAAACTGCTCAGAGTCGCCAGAAATCCTATGCAGACGTTCGTCGTAGAGATTTGGAGTTTCAAGTAGATGATTGGATGTTCTTGAAATTATCTCCCATGAAGGGATTAATGCGGTTTGGGAAGAGAGGGAAATTGATCCCTAGGTATGTCGGGCCGTATCGGATCGCTCAAAGGATAGGACAGGTGGCTTATAGACTGGAATTGCCCCCTGAAATGTCATTAGTGCAACCGGTGTTTCATGTGTGCATGTTGAATAAGGTGATTGGGGATCCATCTGCCGTTGTGCCGGTTGAAATGATTGAAATTAATGAAGAATTGTCATATGAAGAGGTTCCAGTTGCTATTCTTGATAGGCAAGTCCGTAGATTGAGGAACAAAGAGATTGTTTCTGTTAAAATGTTATGGAGAAGTCAACAAGTCGAGGAAGCCACATGGGAAGCGGAAAATGAAATGAAAGAGAAATATCCCCATTTGTTTGAATAAGTCTGGTAATGGTTTGAAAATTGTCATTCCTAAGCAATTATATATTGTGTCAAATTTTGTGCAAAAGCACCCCATATTCCCCCCTAAGGCCCTACTATTGTAACTTCTCAAGTTGTGCCATATTTGTTTATGTTGTAATTATTTGGATAATGTGCAACTCGTTGAAGTAAGATAAATTATGTGCAATTCATGTGATAGTTGAATGATATGCAAGTTTGTGGTGTTAACTGAAATAGGTATAGCATGTTGAAGTAATTGAATTGCATACGACTTGTTGAGGTAACCCAATATTATGCGAGTTGATGGAGTGGCTGGTAATGTGTGGAATTGGTTAAACATGTATTCCGGGGGATCTCTGACAGGTGGATAGGCCTATATTCAAAGGAAACTCTGGCAAAATTTCCAGAAATTATCGAAGTTAGTGAAAATTTGGGGGTTGGTTTATTTTGTGTTTTTCCTACTCTAGTGATTCCCCGATCTTCATTCGAGGACGAATGATTTAAGTGGGGGAGAATGTAAAGATCCGTAAAATTTCATGGCTAAAAATAATGCCCAAATAGGTCCCTGTGACGTTATAATTGTAGAAATTCTTAAAACGGACCCTTTTTGAGTAAAAAGTACCCCGAGACTTAAAAGATAAATTTTCCAGAGTTGCGCTGTTATGCGACGCACTATGCGATCGCATAAAAGGTATGCGGACCACATAGTGGTCGCATACATGGACAATCTGCTGTCCAATTTGAGGACAGCTATGCGGACCAAGATGCGATCGCATTTTGAGAATACGGACCGTATAACTATCGCATTCTTGCACCTCCATTTTTCTTTGCGGAGGAGGTTATGCGACGCACTATGCGATCTCATAACAGGTATGCAGACCGTATAGTGGTCGCATACCTGGGCACTCCGGTTTCTTTTTGGCCCATTTGAGGGCCATTTTTGCGACAGGAATGCGGACCGCATAGCAGGAATGCGAGCATTCCTGATCGCATTTCTACTTCAGGACTAAATTCTAATTTTTATACCCGACCCCCAGTTCATTAAAACACTTGCCCCTTTCCATTTTAACAATTTTCCGAACAAAATAGAGAGAGGGAAAAGACAGTTCTTGAGAGAGAAGGTTCTATCTTCACCCAAAATTGATTCTTCACTATCACTCGGGTCTGGAAGTTATTGAGTAATTGTCATCTTCTTCACTCTAAGAGGTGAGTCCCCACCCCATTTCCTTTTAATTCTCAGGTTTTGGCTAAAAATGGTAGAACACATAAATTGATTCTTGGAGATAAAAGCCGATACCTTGCATGCATGTAAGTTAAACTCCCTAATCTAGTAAAGGGAGACGAGTTTGGGTAATTATTCATCAAAAAGGGGGTTAGTAATCTAAGGGGTCACATAGCGTTCGATAAAATGCCTAAATGAGTTCGAGTTATGTTTATGGTTCCTAATTCTAAGTGAAATATGTCACATTGTGTAATAGATTGACGGTGCTAGACGGTCCAATGATTTGTGATAAAAAAATTAAAGGGGAATTCCGATTCAAGGTATGTACGGCTAACGTTAATCTTCGTAGAGTCATCTTGTTGGTGTCCGAGCAATCGGTATGAAATTGTTTCTTGAGCATATGTGAATTGATTGTCCTGCTGTGTCGAGGTGTAAGATTTCGTTCTCTGAATTTCTTAGTCGATTACCATGCTAATTGCGATTATGAAGGGTGATTCTTTATGCTTACCCTATCATGTGTAAGGTCCGTTAAATGTTCGAATACGTCAATATGGCAGTATGTGCTACTAAATGAAATAATGTTAACGTACCCTAATGTGGGAAGATATCTAATATCTAAGGGTCGAGTGTGGCAAAGGATGGAAAGAAACAGTGCATTATTTTAACTGAGTTAAATAATGATGGCAACACCATATATGAATTACTGTTTGGTAAGGATAATTCTGCCTTGACTTCATATAGTTGTTGGTTGATATGAACTTATGTTCTTGATGTTGAAAATCCCTGTGATATAATTGTTGGTTATTGTTGTTATCAAATATGATTGTACGGTGGGATCAGATTGCGCGTCTCAACACGAAGTAATAAGGGTGGAGAGGTAATAAGGGTGAATTTTGATTGTACGATGGGATCAGGTTGCGCGCCGTAACATGAAGTAATAAGGGTGGAGAGGTAATAAAGGTGAAATGTGAATGTAGGGTGGGATCGGGTTGCGCGCTGCAACAGATGAACAATTGAAATTAGTAACTGTGGAATCTTTATTTGTGATTTTCTGCATATCCGTGTGGTACTTGTGTGGTTACCCTGACTCTCTTCCAATTGGGTTTTATTTGATTTTACTTAGAATAAACTTTGTTCATACATACTAGAACTATTCAAAGGTACTAATGTCCCTTTTACCGGGGGCGCTACATATTTTATATGGATGTAGGTGGTTCCATAGCAGGTAGCTCAGACCGCCGATAGTGGTGCTTCCCTTCCGTTCCTTCAGCAGGTCCGGTGAGCCCCATTTCCTCTCGGGGCCGTGTGTAGTCTATATCATCTCTTTTGTATATGTTATGTCTTCTAAGGTATAGCCGGGGCCTTGTTGTCGGCAAGTATTGTGAGAACTCTTAGTGCTCTTAGAGGCTCCGTAGACATGACGTGGGTTACATATATGTATTTTGGGCAGTAATTGTGTTTAATGTATATAGTAAACACGGGGTAACGCATTGGGCAGGAAAGATAATCCAGGTCCACCTGACCAGGATCATCTTATTGGGTGCCGGTCTCGTTCCTCGATTTTGGGGCGTGACATTAGGCAACGTATTTAGGTGGATCCGAAGAAGATTGAGGTAGTTCAGATTTGGCCTCGTCCTACATTGGCGATTGATATTAGGAGTTTCTTGGGTTTAGCAGGTTATTACCGTCGGTTTGTGGAGGGCTTTTCATCCATTGCATCATCTTTGACTAGATTAACCCAGGAGGGTGCTCAGTTTCTTTGGTCCGATGATTGCGAGGCGAGCTTTTAGAAGCTCAAGACAACCTTGACTACATCAGAAGTTTTAGTGTTGCCTTCCGGTTCGGGGATGTATACTGTGTATTGTGACGCTTCACGCATTTTCTTGGGTTGTGTATTGATGCAGGAGGGGCAAGGTATTGCATATGCTTCACGTCAGCTGAAGCCCCTATGAGAAGAATTATCCTGTGCACGATTTGGAGTTGGCCGCGATTGTTCATGTGCTTAATATTTGGAGGCATTATTTATATGGGGTGTCTTGTGAGTTCTACACTGATCACCGCATTTTTCAGCACTTGTTCAAGCAAAGGGATCTTAATCTAAGGCAGCGCAGATGGCTTGAGTTACTGAAGGACTATGACATCACTATTCTTTATCATCCGGGCAAGGCGAATGTAGTCGGGGAAGCCTTGAGCAGGAAGGCAGAGAGTATGAGTAGCTTGGAATTCATTTCTGTAGAGGAGAGCCCACTAGCTTTGGACATTCAGTCCTTGGCTAACAGACTGGTGAGTTTGGATATTTCAGTGCCCAGCCGAGTTCTTGCATGTGTTGTTGCTCAGTCTTCATTATTGGGGTAGATCAAGGCCCGATAGTTTGATGATCCGCACTTGGAAATTCTAGAGAGACGGTACTACACGGTGGTGCCAAAGAGGTTTCTATTAGCGAGGATGGTGTTCTGCGACTCTAGGGCCGTCTATGTGTTCCTAATATCGATGACTTGAGGGAGAGGATTCTAGACGAGGCGCACAGTTCTCGATATTCTATTCATCCAGGTGATACAAAGATGTATCGGGACTTGAGACAACATTATTGGTGGCGGCGAATGAAGAAAGACATTGTTGAGTATGTAGCTAGATGCCTAAATTTCCAGCAAGTTAAGTATGAGCATCAGAGGCCAGGAGGCCTACTCCAGCACATGACAATACCCGAGTGGAAGTGGGAGTGTATTAGTTGAGTTGCCACGGACGTTGCGGAAGTTCAATGCAGTTTGGGTCATTATTGAAAGGTTGACCAAGTTGGCACACTTCATTCCAGTTGCCACTACTTATATTTCAGAGAGGTTGGCCCAGATTTATATTCGCAAGATAGTCTGGTTACACGGTGTGCCTGTTTCCATCATATCAAATAGAGGCCCTTAGTTCATTTCGCATTTCTGGAGAGCCGTTCGAGTGAGTTTGGGACCTGTGTAGAGCTCAACACATCATTTCATCCTCAGACCGACAGACAATCGGAGCGGATAGTTCATATCTTGGAGGACATGCTCAGAGCATGTGTGATTGACTTTGGGGGATAGTGGGATCAGTTCTTGCCTTTGGACGAGTTCTCTTACAACAACAGGTATCAGTCCAGCATCGAGATGGCTCCATTTGAGGCTTTATATGGTCGACGGTGTCGTTCTCCCATCGGGTGGTTTGAGCCTGGCGAGGCTAAGTTATATGGTACTGATTTGGTGAAGGATGCCTTAGAAAAGGTAAAGTTGATTCAGAGGAGTCTTCGCACAACACTGTCCATACAGAAGAGTTACGCGGATCATAAGGCACGCGATGTGTCATTTATGGTAGGTGAGAAGGTTCTCTTGAAGGTCTCACCAATGAAGGGTATTATGAGATTCGGGAAGAAGGGCAAGCTGAGCACCAGGTTTATAGGCACATTCGAGGTGTTGAGGCGAGTTTGGGAGGTCGCTTATGATATTTC
The DNA here is from genome assembly GCA_005239525.1 of Nicotiana knightiana. NCBI lineage: Eukaryota > Viridiplantae > Streptophyta > Magnoliopsida > Solanales > Solanaceae > Nicotiana > Nicotiana knightiana. The sequence goes on along the minus strand of ML373811.1, from coordinate 10,805 downwards.
TTTACCTCCCAGCCTATCAGGGGTTCATCTGATTTTTCACGTGTCTATGCTCTGGAGGTATCACGCTGACTGGTCACATATGTTAGACTTCAGTACTATTCAGCTAGATGAGAGTTTGGGTTGTGAGGAGGAGCAAGTTTCGATTGTTACTAGGTAGGTAGTTGAACAAATAGAGATGAACAATCAACCAAACTATATTAATATCACCATAAGTTTATCCCCCAATGGGTTCCACCAAAACCCTAGATTAAGAAACTTAGCTACTCATATTCATAAGAACCAATTCTAAAATAAATTGCATAATTGAATTACAAAATAATAAGTAAAAGCTATGAAAATCAATGTTTGCTTCACTGAGTAGTAATCCACACGTTATTCTTTTCTTCAATGGCTTCTCTAAAACAATTCCTCCAAAGTTGGGTTCTTGGGTCTATTTATATGTTTAGGATAAGCCCTAAACGCGTAGGGGACTCCTATTCCAACCGGGAAACACTTAAAATCTTCAAAACTCAGAATTGACCGGACAGGAACCCAGGCGTTAAGCACCAAACTCCCTCTTAACGCCAGGGCAGGCCTGGCGTTTGGGCTGTAACACCCCACTAACGCCAGGCTGACCCTGGCTTTAGGAGGTAAATGCCCCATTAACGCCAGGCTTACCCTGGCTTTAGGGTAAAAACGCCCGGCTATAGCCCGACTCACTCCTTTTCGACTCTTGAGCGTATTTTCGACGGTCATACATCCCATTATCTCGGCTTCCATCTCCAATTCACCTACACATAAAATAAAGCCAATTAGGCACATAAAAAGTGTATTTTCATCATTAACGCTCATTAAATGTAAGCCACATAACGTGTTAAACCATAACTTCTAGCCACACATCACCCATCCGTAGAAGCGTCCCCAACCGACCCAGCCAACTCCACAGAAGCGGACACCTGGTCCGCATATGCGGCTAATGCACCGCTGGTGCAAATATCACTGGGGTGGTAAGGTTAATTTAATACGGGACTTAAGCTATTTTCTCTCATTTTCTCTCACTTTTTGGGCGATTCTTGGAGCTTCTTGAGAGGGATTTTTACCTAGCTTGTGGAGGTAAGTAAATTCCTACCTAATGTGAGTTCAATACATAGATTATGGGTAGATTTCCACATGAAAATTAGTAGAAATCATGAGTTTAGATAAAAAACCTAGGGTTTGACAAAAATGAGATTTTACCACGAAATTGACCATGAAACTTAGTGAAAATCGTATATTTATGTTCCTTAGATTGTGAGTAACAACTTCCTTCGAAATTTTTCGGAATCCGAGCATGTGGACCCGAGGGTGAATTTTAGGAATCTTGCAATTTGGGTTGGGAAATCATTTTAATAGTGGAAATATGAACTTTTGAGCATAGATTAATTAATTAATGTAATTTTGGCTAGTTCCAAGTCGTTTGACATCAATTTCCTAGGTTTGAGCGCGATCAAGAATTGGGAAGTAGGATTTGAGATGAGGCAAGTCTCTTTTCAAACCTTGTAAGAGGGAAATTACCCCATAGGTGAACTTAATTAATATGTGTTGCTATTTGTGGGGGGCTACGTACGCACGAAGTGACGAGATTCCGTACGTAGCTACTATTCCTTTTTCTGTCCGGGTAGTTTTAAGCTTACACCATGCCTTGTTGATATTATTATTGCTTTATGTGTATTGTTTTCCTTGAGAAGGGTGGAATGGAGTGTGCTTATTAAATGTTTCAAAAGGAGTTGGAATTGAAGAAAATATAGGGATCTTAAAAGTTTCATTTGAATTTCGTATTTTGAAAAGAATGGGACATTTAAGAAATTTTTATATAACCGCACCGCATGTATGATTCGCGAGCGGGGCAATTCTTTAAATTTATGTTTGACCGCGTCACATNGGGGGGGGGGGGGGATAGATGCATCTATGGTTCACGCCGTTCGACCCTCGACAATGCACAATTTATATTTATGTTGGATTAGGTCGAACGTCCTCGGTGGTATTATGTGTGACAGTAGAACATGGAGTTTATTTCATAATTAGTATGAATTCATTGTTTGTGTGATCATATGTTTTAAAGGAAGCAAGTGATTTAAGTTCTTAAATATGGTGATTCTTGTCTAGTTATTTCTTGTTCTAAGTGTTATTGTTGTATATCATGCTTAATTAGAATCTCATATTATCATGTTATTGGCCCTAGTAATTGTCGAAGTCGACCCCTCGTCAATACTTTTTTGAGGTTAGACTAGACACTTACTGGGAACATATTATTTATCTACTCATGCTAATCTTATGTACTTAACTGTACAGGGTCTGAGGCAGGTGCATCTGGTTACCAGTTCGGTGCATAGAGTTGATCCCCATCCCGAAACTTCACGGTGAACTGTCCTCTGAGCCGTTCTGCAGCAGCTGGAGTCTGTCCTGTGTTTTAGTTTTCTGTTTATTTTTTTTTTGGACAGTAGGCTAGTATTCTTTTGTATATTCTACTAGATTTCGCACATACTTGTGACACCAGGTCTTGGCACACACACTAGTAGACTTATGGTTTTTGCTATTATTTACATGATTACGGTTTGTACTCATTGTTTCCGTTTAATCTTGTCATGTTGGTAAATTTCTGAATCTTTTCAACTAACGTAGAATTTTATCTGTAATGACCCGACCAGTCGTTTTGCGTTATCAGACCCCGTTCCCCTAAATGAAACTTCCCGTAGCGTCTTATTATGATTTATGACTTGCAGGGGCGGGTGGTCCGGGATTCGGAAGTGTTTAGAGTAGTATAGGAACACTTAGTTCCTTAAGGTTGGCCTTTTTGGCCAAGTTTAACTTCGGTAAACATATTGAGTAAATGACCTCAGAATAGAGTTTTGATGGTTCCATTAGCTTCGTATGATAATTTTGGACTCGGGCGTATGTTCGGATTGGGTTTTGGATGACCCGGGAGCGTTCCGGCGCCCAATATCAAAGTAAGAGTTTCCTTAAGTTCATATTGTGGTTTGGGACGTGTTTTTGTGTTATCGAGGTCCAAATGGAATTTTGAGATCGGGAATAGTTCTGTTATGTCATTTATGACTTGCTTGCAAAATTTGGTGTCATTCCGAGTAGTATAGGTCGATTCAGCGCATTGTTAGCAAATTCACGAACTTGAAGTTCTTAAGTTTGATCTTTAGGGGTTTTGAGGTGTGATTTTGATTTTTTCCATTGTTTTGAATGTTCCGAAGGCTCGAGCGAGTCCGTATTATGATTTGGGACTTGATGGTATACTTGGACGGGGGCTCGGGTTGGCCCAGGTGCCTCTCGGGCACCATACGAGGTTAAAAACTAGCTGAAGCAATTGCTGGTGCACCTGTTCTGGTGTGACCGCAGTTGCGGTTGCCCAGTCGCAGGTGCGGGATCGCTCCTACGGTCCTAGCCTCGCAGGTGCGACCTCCATATGGGCTGCCCTCTTCTCGTAGGTGCGGGCCCTTTCCCGGAGGTGCGGAGATACTAGTGCGGATTCAGTTCTACAGGTGAGAGCCCAGGCCCCTTGTCCCAGTTCCGTAGGTGCGAGACCGCATGTGAGAGACCGCAGGTGCGGTCCTCGAACCGCAGGTGCGGAAACACTGAAGGCAGTGAGTTCTTTAAAACACGGGAATTCTTCATTTTCCTCCATTTCTTCCCACCATTAGAGACATTGAGAGCTTGGGAAAAGAGCTCCATGACCTAGCTACTGAAAGGTAAGTGAAATTCTACCCTAATGTTAGTTTAATGCATGAATTCCTAGTCAAATTAACTACCTAATTAGTGAAAATCAAGGATTTGGGTAGTAACCTAGGGCTTTATGAAAATTTAGGAAATTACCCGTTAATTAGCCATGAAAATCATACAAAAACCACATATTAACGATACTTAGGTTATGGGTAAGTGATTCCTTCGAAAATTTCCGAAATCCAAGCATGTGGGCCCGGGGGTGAATTTTGGGATTTCTTCAACTAGGATGAAATGACTAAGTAAATAGGAGAATTCCATAATTTTGAGTGTAAATTGATATATTTATGTAACATTTGGCTAGTTTCAAGTCCTTAGGTGACGAGTTTGGAGTTTCGGGCGCGTTCTTGACCCGAAGAGTAGGTTCGACACGAGGTGAGTCTCCTTTCTAACCTTGTAAGAGAGAATTGTCCCCATAGGTGATTTAAATGACTATGTGCTAATGTTTGTGGGGGCTACGTACGTAAGAAGTGACGAGAGTCTGTACGTAGCGGCTATTATTGTTATGTACGGGAAGTTAGGCCTACACCATGCCTTGTGTTTTTCCTTGTAATGAACTATATGCTTTTTGAATTAATGTTATATGCGGCTTTGTTTCCCTGAGATCATGGAATTTGAGAATTTTAAAGGAATTGTTCACTGGAAAGTAATTTATGAAGAATATTGTGTGTGCATGTGACCGCTTCGCAATTTACATTCCGTGAGCGGAGAGTTATTTCCCTCACTCTCATAGGAGCGGGCCGTACACCACGGCGAGATTGAAAGATGTAATTATGGTTCAGGCTGTTCGACCCTCGACAGTGCACATATATGATTATTATGATGGCTCAGGCCGGTTGTCCTTATTCCATATGCGCATGTTAAATTGTTAATGATTTCATGGATATTGAAGTGGCAAGATATTTTGGGGGAAAATGAGGTAGTAATTGTTTATTTACTTTCATTATTTATTGAATTACATTGTCACGACTCAAAATCCTGACTCAGGTCGTGATGGCGCCCAATAGTGGGGTCGGGCAAGACAACACTCAATTTACTAAGGGTTACTTCTTATTTGATTAAACATTTCAACATATACCAAGTTTTTAAAGCTTAAAACAAAAATCGAAAAGGGGAATTAGCCAGTTTTAATCAATAGCGGTCATAAGGAGGCGTGAGCCAATATATATACAGACCCATAATCTATAATAACTACCACGTGTATGCCAGGAACTAGTGTCACAAGTCCTATAAGCATACTAAAATATACAAAAGATATAATATACAGTCCCACTGTCTGAAAGAAATAGACGAGAAATAAGCAAAAGAAACTCCATGGTGCGGCCGGAGATCGCCAGGAGAAGCACCTCACCATGAAGTCGGGTCTGTCTATAATCAGAATCAAGCTCCGGTCTGACAACGAGATGCACCAGCTTCAGAACCTGTACAATTAAGTACAGAAGCGTAGCATGAGTACATAAATATATATGTACCCAGTGAGTATCCCGTCTAATCTCGAAGAAGTAGTGACGAGAGGTCGACTTGAAACTCACTAAGGTCCAACAATATAATTTAATAGAATATGATGAAAACGGTAGGCATGTAAAGGCAGTGAAGCAGCAAATATATAAGGCACTGAAATCCAAGTAAATACTGGAAGTAAATAAACCATTACTACTTCATCTTCCCCCAAATATCTGTCAAATCAATATCCATGAATTCAGTAACAATTTATCATGCGCATACGGGATAAGGAGAACGGGCTAAGCCATAAAATAATCATATTTGTGCACAGCCGAGGGTCGAACGGCCCGAACTATAAGTGCAACTTTTCCATAAGCTACTCATATCTATGCACTGCTGAGGGTCGAACGGCCTAAACCATAAGTGCATCTTTTCCATAAAGTAATCATATCTATGCACTGCCGAGGGTCGAACGACCCAAACCATAAGTGCATCTTTCAATCCGCCGTGGCGTACGGCCCGCTCCCATGAGAGTGGGGGGAAATCACACACCGCTCGCGGAATGTAAACTGCGAAGCGGTCACATGCACACACAATATTCTTTTTAAATTACTTTTCAGTGAACAATTCCTCAAAATTTCTCCAATTCCACGATCTCAGGGAAATAAGCCGCATGTAACATTAATTCGTTAAGCATGATGTGGGCCTAACTACCCGGACATAATAATAATAGCCGCTACGTATGGACTCTTGTCACTTTGTAGATACGTAGCCCCCACAAGAATCACACATAGCATTTAAATCACCTACGGGGAAAATTCCCTCTTACGAGGTTAGAAATGAGACTCACCTCGCGTCGAACCTACTCCCCGGGTCAAGAATGCGCCCAAAACTCCCAAATCGTCACCAAAGGACTCAAAACTAATCAAACGTTACGTAAATATATCAAATTATACTGCTAGCATGGAATTCTCCTACTATTTAGTCAAATTCATCATTCTTGAAGAAATCCCAAAATCTAACCCCGGGCTCGTATGCTCGGATTCCGAAAATTCTCGAAGAAAACACTCACCCATAACCTAAGGATCGTTAATATATGATTTTTGTATGAATTCATAGCCAATTCACGGGTAATTCTCTAAATTCACGAAAGCCCTATGTTACTAACCAAATCTTTAATTCTCCACTAATTAGGTAGTTAAATTCAACTAGGAATTCATGCATTAACTAACTTTAGGATAGAATTCACTTACCTTTTAGTAGCTAGGTCGTGGGACTCTTTTCCAAGCTCTGAAGATCGTTTATGGTGGAAGAAAATGGAGTGAAAATGGGATAATCCCACATTTAAAGACCTTACTTCCTACAGGGGTTTCGCACCTGCGACTCGACGACCGCACCTGCTGTCTCGCACCTGCGAGTAATAGCCCGCACCTGCAGAAAATGGGACAAGGGCCTGGGATCGTACCTGCGGGCAGGAGTCCGCACCTGCGGGAAAGGTCCCGCACCTGCGAGAACTGGGCAACCAACCTGGGGGTCGCACTTGCGAGGCTAGGACCGCAGGAGTGGTCTCGCACCTGCGACTGGGCAACCGCACCTGCGGTCACACCAGATCAGGTGCACCAGCAACTGCTTCAGCTGGTTTTTGGCCTCATTTGGTGCCCAAGAGGCACCTGGGCCCACCCGAGCCCCCGTCCAAATATACCAACAAGTCCTAAATCATAATACGGACTCGCTCGAGCCTTCAGAACACCCGCAACAACGCTTAAACTCAAAATCACACCTCAAAACCCTAGAACCAAACTTAGGAACTTTCAGTTTCTTGAATTCGCTAACAATGCGCCAAACCAACATATACTACTCGGAATGACACCAAATTTTGCAGGCAAGTCATAAATGACATAACAGAACTATTCCCGGTCTCAAAATTCCGTTCGGACCTCGATAAACCCAAAATACATCCCAAAAGATAATATGAACTTAAGGAAACTCTTATTGCGATATTGGGCGCCGAAATGCTCCCGGGTCATCCAAAACCCATTCCGAACATACGCCCAAGTCCAAAATTATCATCCAAAGCTACCGGAGCCGTTGAAACTCTATTTTGAGGCTGCTTACTAAAAATGTTGACCAAAGTCATACTTGGCCAAAAAGGCCAACCCTAAGGGACTAAATGATCCAATATCACTCTAAACACTTCCGAATCCCGAACCACTCGCCCCCGCAAGTCATAAATCGCAATAAGCCGCTATGGGAAGTTTCATTTAGGGGAACGGGGTACGATAACACAAAATGACTGGTCGGGTCGTTACATTCTCCACCTCTTAACAAAACGTTCGTCCTCAACGGGTCTAGAATCATACCTGAAGTGCTGAATAAGTGTGCATATCTGCTCCGCATGTCCTACTCGGACTCCCAGGTCGCTTCTTCGACTGGTTGGCCCCTCCACTAGACCTTCAACTGGTGATCCTATCTATCAATAATAGAAATTGGCTCCTCCTCGTTGCCCAACCTCTCATCCAACTGAATAGTGCTGAAATCAACCACGTAAGAGAAGTCAGCGTGGTACCGCCGTAGCATGGATACACGAAAGCCCGGATAAACTCCTGATAAACTGGGAGGTAAAGCTAGCTCATAAGAAACCTCCCCAACACGCCTCAACACCTCGAAGGGACCTATAAACCTCGGACTCAACTTGCCCTTTTTCCCGAACCTCATAATGCCTTTCATCGACGAGACCTTAAACAAAACCTTGTCTCCCTCCATAAATGATACATCACGCGACCTCTGATCCGCGTAACTCTTCTGTTTGGACTGTGCCATATAACTTAGCCTCGCCAGGCTCAAACCACCCGATAGGAGAACGACATCGCCGACCATACAAAGCCTCAAATGGAGCCATCTCAATGCTGGACTGATAACTATTATTGTAAGCAAACTCGGTCAAAGGCAAGAACTGGTCCCACTGACCTCCGAAGTTAATCACACATGCCCTGAGCATGTCCTCCAATATCTGAACTGTACGCTCCGATTGGCCATCAGCCTGAGGGTGAAATGCTGTGCTGAGGTCTATCTGGGTACCCATCTCACTATGCAATGCTCTCCAGAAGTGCGAGGTGAATTGAGGACCTCGGTCTGATATAATGGACACCGGCACACCGTGCAACCAGAATATCTCCCGAATGTAGATCTAGGCTAACCTCTCAGAAGTATATGTAGTAGCTACAGGAATGAAATGTGTCGATTTGGTCAATCTATCCACAATGACCCCAACCACGTCAACTTTCCGCAAAGTCGGAGGCAACCCAACCACGAAGTCCATAGTGATGCGCTCCCATTTCCACTCAGGAATGGGCATGTGCTGAAGTAGCCTCCAGGCCTCTGGTGCTCATACTTCACCTGCTGGCAATTAGGACACCCAGTCACATACTCCACAATGACCCTCTTCATCTGCCTCCACTAGTAATGCTGCTTCAAATCACGATACATCTTTGTAGCACCAGGATGAACAGAATACTGAGAACTGTGTGCCTCTTTTAGAATCCTCTCCCTCAGGCCATCAACATTAGGAACACATAAAATGGCCCTGAAGTCTCAGAACACCATCCTCGCTAATAGTAACCTCCTTAGAACCACCCTGTACCACTGTCTCCCGAGCTATGCTAAGCACGGATCATCGAATTGCCGGGCCATAATCTCCCCCAATAATGAAGACTGAGCAACCACATTGCTAAAACTCGACGAGGCTATGAAAGGTCTAATCTCTCCAGGCGATTAGCCAAGGACTGAAGTCCAAGGCTAGAGGTCTCTCCTATGCTGCAATATAAGTGAAACTACCCATACTCTTTGCCTTCCTACTCAAGGCATCTACTACCACATTTGCCTTGCCCGGATGATAAAGAATGGTGATATCATAATCCTTCAACAACTCAATCCATCTGCGTTGCCTCAGATTAAGATCTCTCTACTTGAACAAGTGCTGCAAGCTATGGTGGTCTGTATAAACCTCACACGACACCCCATACAAGTAGTGCCTCCAAATCTTAAGAGCAAGAACAATCGCCGCCAACTCCAAATCATGCACATGATAATTCTTCTCGTGAACCTTCAGCTAGCGTGAAGCATAAGCAATAAATCTCCCTTCCTGCATCAACACACCCAAGCCAATGTGTGAAGTGTCGTAATATACTGTGTACATCCCAGTACCGGAAGGCAATACCAGGATTGGTGCAGAAGTCAATGCTGCCTTGAGCTTCTGAAAGCTCGCCTCACACTCGTCGGACCATCGAAACGGGGCATTCTTCTGAGTCAATCTAGTCAATGTAGCTGCAATAGAAGAGAACCCCTCCACAAATCGGCGATTATAGCCTGCTAGGACCAAAAAGCTCCTGATCTTTGTAGCTGAAGTAGGATGCGACCAACTCTGAACTGCCTCAATATTCTGAGGATCAACCTTGATACCCTCTCCGGATACCACATGCCCTAAGAATGCCACAGAATCCAACCAGAACATACACTTGGAGAACTTAGCATATAGCTTCTGTTCCCGCAAAGTCTGGAGCACAACTCTCAAATGCTGCTCGTGCTCCCCAGGCTACGTGAGTAAATCAAGATGTCATCAATAAATACAATGACAAAGGAATCAATATACGACCTGAACACCCTATTCATCAAGTCCATGAATGCTACTGGGGCATTAGTCAAGCCAAAGGACATCACCAGGAACTCATAGTGGCCATATCTCGTACGAAAAGCAGTCTTTGGAACATCCGAGGCCCGAATCTTCAACTGATGGTATCCCAGTCTCAAATCAATCTTATAAAACACCCGAGCACCCTGCAACTAGTCAAACAAATCATCGATGCGCGGCAAAGCATACTTGTTCTTAATGGTGACCTTGTTTAACTGGCGGTAATCAATACACATCCGCATGGACCCATCCTTCTTCTTCACGAATAGAACTAGAGCACCCCACGATGATACACTCAGTCTGATGAACCCCTTAGCCAACAATTCCTTAAGCCGCTCCTTCAACTCATTCAACTCTTTCGGAGCTATAAGGTATGGAGGAATATATATAGGCTGGGTTCCTGGAGCTAAATAAATGTAGAAATCAATATCACGATCCGGAGGCATGACCAGAAGGTCTAAAGGAAATACATCAGGAAACTCTCAAACAACTGGCATTGAATCAATCATCGGAGACTCGGCGGTGGTGTCCCGCACATAAGCAAGATAGGCCAAACAACCCTTGTCGACCATATATCGAGCCTTCATGAATGAAATAACCCGACTGGCTGCACTAACTGAGGAACCTCTCCACTCTAGCCTAGGAGACTCGGGCATGGCTAAAGTAACTATCTTGGCATGGCAATCTAGCATGGGATGATAAGGAGATAGCCAATCCATGCCTAGAATAACCTCAAAATCAACCATGTCGAGAAATAAAAGGTCCGCTCTAGCCTCGAACCCACAGAAGGTGATCACAGAAGAGCGATAGATTCGGTCTACCACTACAAAATCTCCCACATGAGTGGACACATATATAGGAGAACCTGTTGGTTGATTTCCCAATGCACACGCAAGTGTACGTGGTCGATAAGTAATATAGGATTTTA
>ML373807.1:0-26167 GCA_005239525.1 Nicotiana knightiana | reverse complement strand
AGGGTTGGTTTAGTGATTAATATGGTAAGGTTTAATATGGACCGTTGATCTAAAACATCAATGGTCACGATTTGATGGAGGTTTGGGTTGGGTAGGTGCAGATTAGGCTTAAGGTGAATTGGGCTGGTATTATTAAGGGGCTTGGGCTAGTATTTAAAGGGTTAGGTCCGAAAGGTTAAAGAAACTAAAAGGGTTATTTGTTAAATGCCCAATTAATTGATAAAAAATAATTTATAAAAATAATTAACAGATTATAAAAATAGTTTTCATGCATAGAAATGTTTTAAAATAATTACTCAATATTTTGAATATGCAACAAGCTATTTTCTAGTAAAGTAATGTAATAATGCATATATGGGCTATAATTGCAAATTTATTGCAATTGTAACCCAAAAATGTAAATGTGGCCATTTATGAAATAATTAGGCTTAGTGTTAATATAAATAGCAGAAGTAAATTGTAAAAGTGTTATAAAATTATTTGTAGTGTAGTTAATGATTATTTATATAATAAAATACTGGAATAAATTAATTAGAAATCCTCAAAATTGCAGAAATTATGTAAAAATATTATTGATGCTAATGCATGGTTTTGGAAGTATATATGCATTTTGAAAATATTGTAGGAAAAAATTGGGTATCATTAGCAATAACAACTATCTACGAGGCTGATAGCTCGTGCCTGGATCTGCACATGAAAACATGTGCAGAAAAGGGCATGAGTACACCACATTTGATACCCAGTAAGTGCCAAGCCTAACCCCGATCAAGTAGTGACGAAGTTAGGTTAAGGCCCTATTGGAGTAAATATAAACAATTTAAAACAATACAACAAATAAGTAGATTTTTACAATAACAGTTAAAGAAAATGCTCGAAAACTTACTAGTCAAAGGAGCCCTCGACTCAAAACACGGTAAACACAAGGTGGAGTCTCCCGGGATACCGTCCCGTAGTACCAGATGATCATGCAGTACAGGGAGATCTCCCGGAATACGTCTGTACTCCCAAAATAAATATGCAGTACATGGGGATCTCCCGGAATACGTCCATAGTCCCAAAGTAAATATGCAGTACAAGGGGATCTCCCGGAATACGTCTGTACTCCCAAAATAAATATGCAGTACATGGGGATCTCCCGGAATACGTCCATAGTCCCAAAGTAAATATGCAGTACAAGGGGATCTCCCGGAATATGTCCGTTGTCCCAAGTTAAATATGCCATGCAGGATGAATGACAAGCATAACATCAAATTTACATAGTTTATACTAATCACAGATAAGGAAAATAAGGGCTTAACCNAAAATATTATTGATGCTAATGCATGGTTTTGGAAGTATATATGCATTTTGAAAATATTGTAGGAAAAAATTGGGTATCATTAGCAATAACAACTATCTACGAGGCTGATAGCTCGTGCCTGGATCTGCACATGAAAACATGTGCAGAAAAGGGCATGAGTACACCACATTTGATACCCAGTAAGTGCCAAGCCTAACCCCGATCAAGTAGTGACGAAGTTAGGTTAAGGCCCTATTGGAGTAAATATAAACAATTTAAAACAATACAACAAATAAGTAGATTTTTACAATAACAGTTAAAGAAAATGCTCGAAAACTTACTAGTCAAAGGAGCCCTCGACTCAAAACACGGTAAACACAAGGTGGAGTCTCCCGGGATACCGTCCCGTAGTACCAGATGATCATGCAGTACAGGGAGATCTCCCGGAATACGTCTGTACTCCCAAAATAAATATGCAGTACATGGGGATCTCCCGGAATACGTCCATAGTCCCAAAGTAAATATGCAGTACAAGGGGATCTCCCGGAATATGTCCGTTGTCCCAAGTTAAATATGCCATGCAGGATGAATGACAAGCATAACATCAAATTTACATAGTTTATACTAATCACAGATAAGGAAAATAAGGGCTTAACCAAGCATGGCGCACAGAAGATCAAGTAGGCAATTAAACACGTAAGCATGCTTTCCTAATCTAAGCTAAACAATTTATCATATTAGAGCAAGTTCATAGAAGAGAAACAATTTATGTTTTAGGAAGGCAAAAAGGAGAGTTTTAGCAATAACGGCCCGTGTACGTACTCGTCACCTCACATACACGGCGCCCACACAACAATTAGTATCAAATATCCTAAGGGGGAAGTTCCCAACACAAGGTTAGGCAAGTCACTTACCTCAACCACTCAAATAACCTGAAACCACACTCTTTCCACGAGTGCCCAACTTCGAATGGCCCGAATCTATTCAAATAAATTGCATAATGTAAATATAGCTATAACAACTAGTTCAACTAATAAATTCGAAGCTAAGACAAGAAATAAGGAAAATCGCCCAAACATTACCCTGGGCCCACACCTCGAAATCGGGTAAAATTTACAATTATGAACACCCGCTCACTCACGAGAACACTCGAACAAAAATCACCAAAATCGAACGTCAAAATCTTACTCAAATCTCAGATTTTCAAATTTGGGAACTTTCCCCCCCATTTCCAAACTTTTACCCTCAAATTCCTTGATTAGATTGAAGAACTTACTATAGATTGATGAAATACAAGTTAAATAGGGTTAAGAATCTTTACCCACTGACCTCCTCTTCAAAATCCTCACAAAATCGCCAATTCCCCAGCTCCAACTCGATATTAGAAGTTATCAACTCAAACCATCAATTTTTCATATTTATGACCAGCGATTTCCGCTTTTGCGAGGGCACCACCGCACCTGTGGTCCCGCTTATTAATACCCCAGGATCCGCACCTGCGCAAAATCATTAATCCCCCAGGATCTGCACCTGCACTCCCTTTTCCGTAGGTGTGGTTCCGGTTCTACGGTTCTTAAGCCGCATCTGCGGCCACTGGTCCTCATGCCCCAGACCGCACCTAGGACCTCTCTTTTGCTTCTGCGGGGCTGCACCTATGATCCAACATCCGCAAGTGCGAAAACACCATAACAACCCACAACAAATTTTGCCGAAGTCCCATTTTCTTCCAATTGAGCATCCGAAACACACATGAGGCCCCTAGGACCTCAACCAAAACTACCAACCAGTCCGATAACCTCATTCAAACTTAGTCGAGCCTTCAAACCACATCACAATACACCAAAATCACGAATTAAATATGAATTCAAGCCTAAGAACTAGCATTTTTCCAAAATCTACAAACGATGCCGAAACACGTCAAAACTAGTCCAAATGACCTCAAATTTGATACAGGTCACAAATGACACTACAAACCTACAACAACTCCTGGAATTCCATTCCGAGCCTGATATAAAAATTTCACCTATCGGCCGAAATCGTCGAAAATCTAACTTTCGCCAATTCAATCCTAAATCTACTACAGACCGCGAAAATACATCCCGGTCGCGCTCCTACCCCCAAAATACTCAACGGAGCTAACAGAGTCGACCGAATTCCATTCTAGATCCGTCTTCACATAGTTCCGACTACGGTCCGATTTCTAAGGCTTAAACTCATAATTAGAGAGTAAGTGTCCCAAAACTCTCCGAATTCCATGACTAATCATTCCGGCAAGTCCCAATAGCAGAAACAAATGTGGGGAAAGCAGTTATTAGGGGATCAGGGCTCTAACTCTCAAAACGACCGGCCAAGTTGTTACAACAAAAATCCCGTTTACCATATATTCAATTTGCAAACCTAGACATAATTTTGTCATTCCGAGATCTTTCATCTCGAATTCTTTCTTTAAATAATCAATTGCCTTTTAGAGTTCTATAGGATTTCCAATAAGTTTTATGTCATCGACATATACAGCAAGTACAACAAATTCAGATGTTGTTTTCTTTATAAAAACACATGGACAAATGACATCATTTATATAACTTTCCTTTAATAAATACCCACTAAGATGATTATACCACATACATCCTGATTGCTTTAGACCATACAAAGATCTTTGCAATTTGATTGAAAACATTTCCCGGGACTTTGAATTATGTGCGTTAGGCATTTTAAATCCCTCGAGAATTTTCATGTATATCTCATTATCAAGTGAGCCATGAAGGTAGGATGTAACTACATCCATTAAATACATGTCAAGCTTTTCATGGATAACAAAACTAATGAGATAACAGAATGTTATATCATCCATAACGGGTGAATATGTCTCTTCATAATCGACACCAGACCTTTTTCAAAATCCTTGTGCAACAAGGCGTGCCTTATATCTTTGTACCTAATTTTTCTTATTCCTCTTGCGTACAAAGACTCACTTATAGGCAACAGGCTTAACGCCATTAGGTTTTTAGACTACAGGCCCAAAAACTTCACGTTTCACAAATGAATTCAACTATGATTGGTTTGCTTCTTGCCATTTTGGCCAATCACATCTTTGTCGACATTCTCCAACATATTGAGAGTCAAGATCCTCACTATATTTCATAATTCCAGATGTAACATTATATGGAAAGACATAATCCACCACTATATCCACACGATTTAAATTTGTCTCTATATCGATTGGATTTATTGATAGTTCCTTATTTTCTTGATTCTCGGTCTCAATGGTTTCCTCATGAATCTAAAAATTTGTTAAATCATGGATTTCTTCATGAGACTCTTTCGTAGTGTCATTTTGATAATTTATTTTCCTTTTTCTAGGATTTCAATCCTTAGAATACAATGGTCTGCCACATTTTAGGCGTGCTTTTTGACTCATTAGCTATGACACTAGAAGATTGTCTAATAGGGACATCAATACGGATTGGAACATTCTCTGTAGGGATATGTGATTTTGTTATCCATTTCAGATCCGTAAATGTGTCTGGAATTTAATTTGCTATTCTCTGCAAATGGATTATCTTTTGCACCATTTTTTCACAAATAAAGGCACGTGGATCAAGATAAGATAATGACGAATTTTTCAACAAAATTTCCCGTTTGGCTTCACCAATTTCTCCCCATATTTTTGGGAAAAGTGTCTCATCGAATCGATGGTCTGAAAATCATGCAGTGAACAAGTCCCCCATTAATGTTTCGAGGTAGCGAAAAATGAAGGGTGATTCAGACCCAACATATATTCCTAACCTTCTTTGGGGACCCATTTTGGTGCGATATTGTAACGATCCGGCTTGTCGTTCCGAGAGTTTAGCCCCGTTTCCCTCGTTTTTGCTTCATTATATGTGGTTCAGCTTCATTTATATTTTCTGGGTCGGTTGGTTCGGGTTCGGAGTGGTCGTGCTGTGAAATGAAACACTTAGTCTCTTAACTTGGTTCAATAGTGAAAAAGTCAACCAGAAGTTGACTTATTGGTAAACGACCTCGGAATGCATATTTTATGGCTCAGATAGCTTTGTTAGGTGATTTAGGACTTAGGACTGCGTTCAGAATGAAGTTTTGATATCCGGTGTAGAATTAGGCTTGAATTGGTGAAAGTTAGTTTTTGGCGATTTCTGATCGGTAGTGGAAAATAGGCTATCGGGGTCGGAATGGAATTATGATGGTTAGAACAGGTTCATAATGTCATTTTGGATATGTGTGCAAATTTTCAGGTCAATCGGATATGTTTTGGTTGGTTTCGGCATCATTGACGAAATTTAGAAGTTTCAATGTTCATAGGCATGAATTTGATGTAATTTCGGTATTTTCGTGTTGTTTTTGGTGTTTTGAAGGCTCGACTAAGTTTGGATGATGTTATGGGGTGTGTTGGTAGGGTTGGTTGAGGTCCCGAGGGCCTCGGGTGTGTTTTGACAGGTTAACAGATCGATTTTTGGTTTTGGAACTTGGCTGGTTTGATGGTGTTTCTGCAGTAGAGCTTTACTCTATGTGTTCGCGGAAGAGGGCTCGCGTTTGCATAGAGTGTTTGGTGGAAGGGGGCCAGTTGTTCAATGCGTTCGCGGGCGAAGGGGTGCGAACGCAGAATGTTGAGCAGGGTGGCCATCGCGAACACGGGGGTGTGTGTGTGTTCGCGTACGGTAGGAAGAACCTAAGGACCCCAGGCCCATTGGCCGGTGCGATCGCGTAGGAGCCCAAGCGTTCGCGAAGGCCTGGGGTGGTGGAGCAGTGCATTCGCGTGGATTTTGGTGTGTTCAGGTAGAGTAAAAATTAGGGGCCTGTTGGATTGATCTATACGAACGCTGTCAATGTGATGCGTTCGCGGTGAAGAAAAGTCTGGGCAGACAGTTTAAGTTCTAAATTCGGGGGTTCTTGGCCATAACTCAATATTTCATTAGAGAGCTCGGGGAGAGGAGATTTTGGACAAGCCTTTGAGTAGGGTTCTTGTGGTAAGTGTTCTTCAATCATTTTTGGTTAAATTTCATGAATTTGTCTTGATTTTCACCATGCAATTCGAGGAATTAAGTAGAGAATTTGGGAAAAATGAGTGGAAAGATTTGGAAATTTCCTTTGGTAATTTGAGTGTGCAATTGTGGTCCAATTTTGATGTTCTTATGTACTCGTGGGAGGATAATGGTTCTTGTGATGTAATTTTTATCGGATTCCGAGATGTGGGCCCGGGGCTCAGGTTTGGCCGAATATCGAGAATTGTGGGTTTTGTTCCTTTAGCGTATATTGATGATGTTAATCTGGTTTTGGTTAGATTCGGCACAATCGGGAGCCAATTTGAGGGGCAAGGGCATCGCCGATTAGTGTTGTGGCCCGGTAGAGGTAAGTAATGGCTATAAATCTTGTCCTGAGGGTATAAAACCCCAGACTTCATATTTCTCACTATTTTTAGAATGGCGCACATATCGGATGACGAGTATGTGGCACGTACTAATTTTTGGATTGGACTTGGACCTTTCCACGACAACTATTGAGTTGCATATTTTACTCTAAATAATATGTTAATTGTGTTCTAAAGACTATTGCTATATTTGGGCTATAAGACATGTTTGGGGCCTCGTGCCGACTTGTTTAGACCCCTTGGGGGCTTTTTACTGCTATTTCCTCACAGTTGATTTATGATTTACACTCGGTCATACTATTGCTTAACTGTTTTCGAAACTCAGCCTTATTTACACTATTTTGAGATATAAAATGATGTTTTGGGTCGAGTACCCCATTTTACTCATATGCCCGAGGGGATTTTGAGAGGTTCTTACTGAGTGAGGTTGAGGGCCTGATTATGAGGATATGATCTGCCACGAGGTGGTTTGATATTAGTGCTTGGGCTGAAGGAGACCCTCCGAAGTCTATACACACCCTTAGTGAGTGCAGGTACCTACTGAGTGCGAGTGCCGAGTGCCGAGTGACGAGTGATTGGGAGGCATGAGTGACTATGAAAGGTTGTACACACCCTTAACGTATACATTGTTGGAAAGAAAGGTTGTGCTTATTGTGAATTGATGAATTGATTTTTATGTGATTCTTGCTGCTCAGACCTGATTTATTTTCATTACTACTGAGTTGGTGTACTCACATTACTCCCTCCACGTTGTGTGCAGATCCAGGTGTTAGGGCAGGGTGAGCTGTGTTTCTGTTCCAAAGATTTCTCGGAGGTTTGCGAGGTAGCTGCATGTGTCCGCAGTCCTGCTCTCTCTCCTGCTTACTATTATAGAATTTATTTTCTTTTGAGTTGTATATTTTATGTAGATGCTCATGACCAGTGACTCCGGGATCTCGGGGGTTGTGTTTAATATACGGTATAACTTTAACTGTTTTAAAAATATTAAAAGAAAACCTTTATGGGTTATCAGTTTAGTAAAGATGTAAATGGAAGCTTATTATGATTTAAGTGTAGTTTTGGCTGGCCTAGTTCCACGATAGGCGCCATCACGACTGGCTTAGATTTGGGGTCGTGACAAGTTGGTATCAAAGCGCTAGGTTACATAGGACTCACCGGTCATGACTAGGTTTAGTAGAGTCTTGCGGATTGATACGGAGACGTCTATACTTATCTTCGAGAGGCTGCAGAACCCTTAGGAAATCTCACATTCTTGAATTCTTGTCGTGTGAGTCCATTTTATTCAGCCAAGAGCGTAACTCTTGAATTCCTTCCATGTATTTTAACGCGTACGAGAGCGCTTGGTATCAGTTGTGCATCGACGATATCTTGGTGTATTCCCGATCTTGGGAGGATCATGAGCAGCATTTGAGAGTTGTGCTTCAGACCTTGAGAGAGAAGAGATTGTTTGCAAAATTTTTGAACTGTGAGTTCTGGCTTGATTCGGTAGCATTCTTCGGGCACGTGGTGTCTAGTGAGGGTATTCAGGTTGATCCGAAGAAGGTAGAGGCGGTGCAGAGTTGGCCTAGACCGTCATCAGCTATTGAGATTCGCATTTTCCTTGGTTTGGCACGGTACTATCGCCGTTACGTCGAGGGATTTTCATCTATTTCAGCACCTATGACCAGACTGACCCAGAAGGGTGCTCAGTTCAGATGGACTGAGGAGTGTGAGGGGAGATTTCAGAAGCTCAAGTCAGCTTTGATTACAGCTTCGATATTGATTTTCCTACGGGTTCAGGTTCTTATATAGGTAACTGTGATGCCTAGAGAGTTGGCCTTGTAGCAGTTTTGATGCAGAACGGTATGGTGATTTCCTACGCATCCAGACAGTTGAAGGTATACGAGAAGAATTATCCAGTGCACGATCTTGAGCTAGCATCTATTATCCACGCCTTGAATATTTGGCGTTATTATTTGTATGGAGGGCATTGTGAGATTTTCACTGATCACCGTAGTTTGAAGTATCTGCTTAAGCAGAAGGATCTGAATTTGCGCCAGAGGAGGTGGTTGGAGCTTCTCAAGGACTATGACCTCACTATTTTATATCATCTGGGGAAGGCCAATGTAGTGGATGATGCCCTAAGTCACAGAGCGGAGAGTTTGGCTTACCTTCCAGTAGCAGAGCAACCTTTAGCACTTGATGTTCAGGCTTTAGCAGGTCAAGTGAGATTGGATCTATCAGAACCTCCGCGGGTATTGGTTTGTGTAGCCTGCATGTATTCTCTTTATGGTCAGATCAGAGCATGCCAGTATGATTATCCACACTTGCTTGTTCTTCACGACAGGGTCTGTTGCGATGATGCCAGGGATGTGGTTATTGGTGATGATGGGGTCATGAGAATGTAGGGCCGAATTTGCGTGGCCAATGTGGATGGTCTTTGAGATTTGATTCTAGATGAGGCCCATAGTTCGCGGTATTCCATCCATCCAGGTGCCGCGAAGATGTATCAGGATCTGAGACAACATTATTGGTGGAGGCGGATGAAGAGAGATATTGTTGAGTTTGTGGCTCGGTGTCTTAACTGTCAGCAGGTCAAGTATGAGCACCAGAGTCCAGGTGGGCTGCTTCAGAGATATGATATTCCAGAGTGGAAGTGGGAGCGGATCACCATGGACTTCATAGTTGGGCTCCCACAGACTTCGAGGAGGTTTGATGCTATATGGGTTATTGTGGAGCGGCTGACCATGTCCGCGCACTTCATTCCTGTTGGTACTACTTATTCCTCGGAGAGATTAGCTTAGATTTATCTCAGGGAGATTGTCCGATTGCATGGGATTCCAGTTTCTATCATTTCTGACAGAGGTACTCAGTTCACATCTCAGTTTTGGAGAGCCGTACAGAGAGAGTTGGGTACTCAGCTCGAGTTGAGCACTGCGTTTCATCCTCATACCGACGAGCAGTCGGAGCGTACGATTCATATTTTTGATGATATGTTGCATGCACTTGTCATTGATTTTGGGGGTTCATGGGACTAGTTTCTACCACTCGTGGAGTTTGCATATAATAATTGTTATCAGTCGAGTATCCAAATGGCTCCGTATGAGGCTTTATATGGTCAGAGGTGCAAATCTCTGGTTGGTTGGTTTGAGCCGGGCGAGGCTAGGCTATTGGGCACAGACTTGGTTCAGGATGCGTTGGGTAAGGCGAAATTGATTCAGGAGCGACTTCGCACGGCGCAGTCTAGGCAGAAGAGTTATGCAGACCGGAAGGTTCGAGATGTGTCTTTCATGGTTGGGGATAAGGTGTTGCTGAAGGTGTCACCCATGAAGGGTGTTATGAGATTCAGGAAGAGGGAAAAGCGGAGTCCCCGGTTTATTGGGCCTTTTGAGGTGCTTCAGAGGGTTGGGGAGGTTGCTTATAGACTTGCCTTTCCTCCCAGCTTATCGAGTATTCATCCGGTGTTCTATGTGTCGATGCTCCGAAAGTATGTTGGTGACTCGTCTCATGTTTTGGACTTCAGCACGGTTCAACTCGAGGGTGATAGGTCATATGAGGTAGAGCTAGTGGCTATTTTGGGTCGTCAGGTCAGAAAGCTAAGGTCTAATGATATAGCTTCAGTGAAGGTTCAGTGGAGAGGGCAGTCGGTGGAGGATGCCACTTGGGAGACCAAGCGGGAGATGCGGGATAGATATCGTCACTTATTCAAGACTCCAGGTATGTTTCTAGACATGTTCAAGGACGAACGTTTGTTTAAGAGGGGGAGGATGTAAGGACCCGGTTGGTCGTTCCATGGGATTAGCCCCATTTCCCCCATTTCTGCTTTATCATATGTTTTTAGCCTATTTATGTTGTGTTGGGTCGGTTGGTTCGGGTTCGGAGTGGGCGTGGTGAGAATTGAGACACTTAGTCTCTTAAATTAGCTTAATAGTTGAAAAAGTCAACAGGGTGTTGATTTATAAGTAAACGACCTCGAAATACGGATTTTATATCTCGGATAGCTTCTTTAGGTGATTTGGGACGTACGAGTATGTCAGGTAAAGCAGTGCGATCACGTGGTGTTGGTGCGATCGAGTAGAGGTTCTGAGGTGCGTGTTTGGGGTGGAAAGTTGTCCTATGCGAGCACATGTATGGGTATGCGATTGCATTGAGTTGGCCGGTCCGTGCATCGCGATCGCTTGGCTAGAGTCGCGACCGCACTGAAGGGATTTTTAAGTGCTGGGCAGAATGTTTTAAAGCCCATTGTTGTGAAATTTTTCATCATTTTCTTCCATTGTCAAGCGGATTGAGAGCTAATTAAGAGGGTTTGAAGAAGAAATCAAAGGGGCTCTCTTGGAGGTAAGGTTTCCAACTTCATAACTCGTTTCTATATCGTTTTCTAAGTAATTAAACCGGAAATTGTTGAAATTAAACTCAATTTGGGGAAGAAAGGTGCATGAAATTTGGAATTTTCCTTTGAGGGGGCAATTGTGGTCCGATTTTAGTGTTCTTGGTATGTATAGAATCGTGGGACGATGAGGGTTCCAGTGATGTAAATTTTATCGAATTTCGAGACGTGGGCCCAGGGGTCGAGTTTGGTCGAATTTCGAGAATTGTGTTAAAATTTGTATCTTTCGATTGTGTTTTGTTCTGTTAAGGTATATTGATGATTCTAATCCGATTTTTGTTAGATTCGGATAATTTGGGAGCCAATTCGAGGGGCAAGCGCATCACGGAGTAGCTTTTGGGTTGTTTTGAGGTAAGTAACAATTGCAACTCTAAACCTGAGGGTATGGCACTCCGTTATTTGATATTGTGTTGATAAATTAGGTGACACACACGCTAGGTGATGAACGTGGGGGCGTTCACCGATAGGGATTGTGTCTCGGTCCGTCCTGTAGCGACTATTAAGTCGCATATTCGGTTTGAAACCTTATGGTATCCTGTGAGCCATGTTTGGGGCCTTGTGCTGACCTGTTTAGACCCTCGGCGGGAGGGGACGGGGTACTTTTAGACTATTCTAGCACTATCCCGTTAGTAAACTGTAAACTCAGTCATGTTTCCTACTTGCTGTTATTTTCACTGTTATCACACTGCTTTGAAAACTCTGAAAAGTATTTGGGGCTGAGTCCCGTAAGTCGATATAAATTTCCCAAGTGGCTTGTGAGGGTGACTGAGTCAGGACGAGAGCCGAGTATGTGAGGATAATTATGGGACGGGCAGCACGCCGCAACAATATATATGTTATTTATTACATATGGGTCAGGCTGCACGCCACAGTAATATAGATTACATATATATGGATCGGGCTGCACGCCGCAATAATATATGTTATATATGGATCGTGCTGCACGCCACAGAAATATGCATATTGGATCGGGCTGCATGCCGTAGCAGATATAACGCTTGTGCTGAAGGAGCCCCTCCAGGAGTCTGTACACCCCTAGTGAGCGCAGTCGACTATTATATTGACCGGGCTGCACGGTGCAACAATATATGTTATATGTATGGATCGGTCTGCATGCCGCAGTAGTATATATATATATCTATATAAATTTAGTGGAGCGGGCTGCCCGCCGCAACAGTTATGTGTGTTCATGGTACTTGCTGAGTACGAGTGTTAAGTGAGAGCATGAGATACTTATAGTGGAGTCACGAGTGACTGAGAGGCTTGCCCGAGAGACCTTATTGTGAGTAATATTGTGCCCGAGGGGCTTATATTTTATGAAAATGCTGTTTTCACTCTTCTTTACAATGATCCTCTGATAATAAATGTTGGATAAAAATTTTCTTACGTGATTCTTAAATGGAAACCGGAGTTTTTATGAAACATTCGGAATTGTAGATTTCTGACTTGATTTATCCATTTCCCCTGTTATTCATTATATGGATTTACATGATTTAAATGCTCGTCACTACACTCAAGTTTTTTAGTTACATTGATTACTTACTGAATTGGCGTACTCACGTTACTCCCTGCGCTTCTGTGTGCAGATCCAGGTACCGGACCATCTCACTAGTTGATTTCCGGACGAGCTTGGAGTTGTTCGAGGATTGAGGTAGCTGCTCAGCGTCCCCAGCTCACCTCCTTTCCTTCCCTCAGATTATAGTTTCTTTTGGTCTTTTGTACTTCAGACTTTTGTTGTAGCAAGTCACTGTTGTACATGGTATTTTTAGTCTTAGATGCTCATGACAGTTGACTCCAGATTTTGGGGAAGTGTGTATTTGTTTTATCTCTTTCTGATATTTTTAAAATCTGCTAAATTTTGGGGAAATTATGGGATATAGTGATAATCTGAAATGGTTGGCTAGCCTAGTTCCATGATAGGTGCCATCACGGACGACTTAGGATTTGGGGTCGTGACAAATATACAGTCTCGAAGAATTAAACAAAAAAGTCAGAGAGAGATGTTGAGTGTGTGACAATCAAGTATTATCTTGTTAATGAAGTTGAGCTAGTCAGTGCGTGAGTTTTTGAGTAAAATTGTCCCTTATCTATGGGAGTAGGTTCATTTTTGTCCCTTAAATATAACCGAGAGCATCTTTAATCCCTTAACTTTTCTAAAATGAAGCACATTTAGTCTCACTAACATAACCAAGTTAAAAACTAACAGAAGAGGCAAATTGTCTAACGGTACTTTTCCTGAAACTTCTTAAATGATATCCCTATAGGTTCTGTAATTTTATTAGTTTAAAATAGTGGCAAATCCACCTTTAACCAATGAGTAATTAATGTAGGAAACATATTTTTTTAAATTAACTATCACATGTGGAGATTTCAACTAACAATGCTATCCTTTTTCTTGAATGATGCACATTTTATTTCCTTCTTCATTTCTTAGGGGAAGGTGAAACTAATTTAACTTCTACCAATATCAGTTGTAGAGATCAAATAATGAATAACTGTTGATGGAACCAACATTCAATTTGGAATCACACATGGAATTGATGGAACCATCGTACTTAATGTTAGTAATGGTGGTTTAAAATAGGTTTTTGATGTCGGTAATGTAAGAAAGAATGAGTACTAAGACTGGGCGAGTAATTGCTAAGAAATACCTCTTACTGAAGGTGAAATTAAAGTGCTGATTAGAGAAAAATCGTGTCACAACCCCAAAACCACCCTGGCCGTGATGGCGCCTATCGTGATACTAGGCTAGCCAATTCACTACTTATAGCATAAAGAAAACCTTTCATTCAAAACATCACTAATGCGATATTTCATAAAAATTTCCGTTTAAGTATTTCAACATAAGAAAGGATATACTAAACATTAAATGCATCCCAAAAATCCCAGAGACACTAGTCATGAGAAACTAAAAGAAATACACGTCTGATGTTATCTATCTAATACATGTTAAGTCTGAGGAAATAAATGCTATAAAGGTAGGAATGAGAAAAAGCAAGGCTGCGGGACGCCATGCAGCTACCTCGCAGATCTCCGAAAACTCTGAGACAAGGAAGACCAACTCTCACTCTGATGCCCTGACAGCTGAATCTGCACACAAGGTGCAGGGAGTAATGTGAGTACGCAAACTCAGTAAGTAATAAATGTAAATAAAGACTAAGCAGTAAGAAACACGTAAATACAAATCATAGATTCACAGTAAGTACAATCTTTCTTTCCAACAATATATATATATGTCAAATCATCATGCTTAAAAGACGATTTCAGTAAAAGTATTTTGAGAATATTTTTCCAACAGTTTCCAACAGAATTTCAAGAAATTTCAAGTAAAAGTGATGAAAATCATAAGTAGCCTCTCGGGTAAAACATGTATCATAAACCGCCCCTAGGGCATAACATCACTCAGAATCAGCCCCTCGGGCTACCTCACAATCACTCATAATCAGCCCATCGGGCAACCTCACAGCCACTCAAGCCTCCCCAACACTCGTCACTAAGCACTCGTCACTCGTACTCAGTAGGTACCTGCGCTCACTGGGGGTGTACATACTCTGGAGGGGATCCTACAGCCCAAGCGCTATAACAAGCCATCTCGTGGCATAAACAATCAGGCCCTCGACCTCTCATATATCATAGATCAATAAAACATGCTGTGGCGCGCAACCCGATCCCATGATATCCTCACAACACAGGCCCTCGGCCTCACTCAGTCAAAAACCTCTTAAGCCACTCGTGCTATCAATAAAACAGGGTGCTCAGCCCAAAATATCATTTTTATGCACTAAATGGAGTAATTAAGACTGAGTTTCGAAATCAGTAAAACATAGCATGACTGGGTACAAATATTAAATCAACATAGTGAAGAAATAACAGTAAAAGTCCCTAAGGGTCCAAATAGCTTGGCACAAGGCCCAAATATGGCATTCAGCCCAAAACATAGTAATATTTTCTGAAACACAAAATATCATATAGTTTCCGGTCAAATACGCAACTTAATAGTTGCTAAGGGACGAACCAAGTCACAAATCCTCAACGGTGCACGCCTCACGCTCATCATCTAGAATGTGCGCCACTTCAAAATAGTGAAACGATATGAAATCAAGGGTTCATACCCTCATGACAAGATTTACAATCATTACTTACCTCAATCCGAACGAGAATCTACTCTGTGATGCTTTTGCCGTTCGACTCGGCCTCAAATCGATCCGAATCTATTAAAAATCAGGTTCAAAACATCAATATGCGCTAAGGGACCAAATCCCATGCGAAAATAATCAAATTCAATAAAAATCTTGAATTTGGCCAAATCCGACCCCCGGGCCCACGTCTCGAAATCCTACAAAAATTACAAAATTAAAATCCTCGTTCACTCATGAGTCTACCCATATCAAATTCCACAAAATACGACATCAAATGGTCAATTCCCCAAAATAAACTCTCCAAATTTCCTCCATTTTTCTCCAAATTTTCACCCCAAACTCCCAATTTAGATGAGTAAAATCAAGACAAAATCATGGAATTTAACAAAAATTAAGTGAAGGACACTTACCCCAATTACTCCGCTGAAAATCCCCTCTAAAATATACCAGAAAATCTTCCAACCTTTGAAGTCCAAAAATAACCCGTTGAGCTTCCGAAACACACCCGAGGCCCTCGAGACCTCGATCAAACATGACAACACATTCCATAACATCACCCAAACTTAGTCGAATCCTCAGAACACTAAAAACAACATCAAAACACCAAATCAACTCAAAATTCAAGCCTAAGGATTTCTAAACTCCCGAAATTCGCCTACGATTCCGAAACCACCCAAACCACATCTGAATAACCTAAACTTTTGTACACACATCAAAACGACATTACGAACCTACTCCAACTTCCGGAATTCTAATCCGACCCCGATAGCTAATTTTCCACTGCCGACCGAAAATCGCCAAAAATCTAATTTCGCCAATTGAAGCCTAATTCTACTACGAACCTTCGAATAACATGTCGAACGCGCTTCCAAGTCACAAATCACCTAAGGAAGCTATTCGAACCATAAAAATAGGATTCCGAGATCGTTACCTATAAGTCAACTTTCGGTTGACCTATTCAAATAATTAACCATCGTAAGAGACTAAGTGTCTCATTCCTCTCCACAACCACTTCGAACCTGAACCAATCAACCTAACACAACATAAAAGAGCTGAACCACACAAAATGAAGCAGAAATGGGGGAAACGGGGCTAAAACTCTCGGATTGACCGGTCGGGCTGTTACATTCCTGGAGTCTCAAATAGGTGTGGATATCTGCTCTTAATCTCCCGCTCGATCTCCCAGGTGGCCTTCTCCACTAGCTGCCCCCTCCACTTCACCTTAATTGAATCTATATCCTTTGAACTCAATCTTCGGACTTGTCGATCCAATATAGCCACTAGCTCCACATCATAAGTCATATCACCCTCTATATGAACCGAGCTGAAGTCCAAAACATGGGACGGGTCACCAACATACTTCCGAAGCATAGAAACATGAAACACTGGATGAACACTCGATAAGTCGGGTGGCAAAGAAAGGCTATAAGACACCCCTACCCTCTAAAGCATCTCAAAAGGTCTAATAAACCGGGGGCTCAACTTGCCCCTCTTCCCAAAACGCATAACACCCTTCATGGGTGACACCTTCAGCAGAACCTTCTCTCCAGCCATGAAAGATACATCATAGACCTTGTTGTACACATAACTCTTCTACCGAGACAGTGTCATGTGAATCCGCTCCTGAATCAAATTCACCTTATCTAAAGCATCTTGCACCAAATATGTACCAAATAGTATAGCCTCACCCGGATCAAACCAACCGACTGGAGATCTACACCTCCTCCCATATAAAGACTCATACAGAGCCATCTGAATACTCGACTGATAACTATTATTATATGCAAACTCTGCGAGTTGCAGAAACTGGTCCCATGAACCCCCAAAATCAATAACACAAGCACGCAACATGTCCTCCAATATCTGAATAATGCACTTAGACTGCCCGTCCGTATGAGGATGAATGTTGTGCTCAACTCAACCTGAGTACTCAGCTCTCTCTGCACAACCCTCCAAAACTGTGATGTGAACTGTGTACCTCTATCAGAAATGATGGAAACTGGAACGCCATGCAACCGAATATTATCCCGGATATAAATCTCAGCTAACCGCTCCGAAGAGTAGGTAGTACCAATAGGAATGAAGTGGGCGAACTTGATCAACCGATCCACGATAACCCAAATTGCATCAAACTTCCTCGAAGTATGTGGGAGCCCAACTACAAAGTCCATGATGATCCGCTCCCACTTCCATTATTGAATATCCATCCTCTGATGCAATCCACCTGGTATCTGGTGCTCATACTTGACCTGCTGACAGTTGAGACACCGAGCTACAAATCCAACAATATCCTTCTTCATCCGCCTCCACCAATAATGCTGTCCCAGATCCTGATACATCTTTGCGGCACTTGGATGGATGGAATACTACAAACTGTGGGCTTCCTCAAGAATCAACTACCGAAGCCCATCTACATTAGGCACACATATCCGACGTTGCATCCTCATCACACTATCATTGCTAGTAGCTACATCCCTAGCATAACCTCGCCGGACCCTATCCTGAAGAACAAGCAAGTATGGGTCATCATACTAGCGCTCTCTGATACGGTCATAAAGAGAAGACCTGGAGATTAAGCAAGCCAATACCCAACTAGGCTCCGATATATCCAACCTCACAAGCTGGCTTGCTAAGGTTTGAACATCAAGTGCTAATGGTCTCTTTGCTGCTGGAAGATATGCTAGACTCCCCAAACTCTCTGCACGGCGACTCAAGTCATCGACCACTACATTGGCCTTCCCCGGATGGTATAGAATAGTGATATCATAGACCTTGAGAAGCTCCAACCATCTCCGCTGACGCAAATTCAGATCCTTCTGCTTGACTATGGTGATCAGTGAAAACCTCACAATGAAACCCATACAAATAATGATGCCAAATCTTCAAGGCGTGAACAATGGTTGCTAACTCAAGATCATGCACTGGATAAATCTTCTCATGAGTCTTTAACTGGCGCGAGGAGTAGGCAATCATCCTAACCTCCTTCATCAATACACAACCAATGCCTATCCTCTAGGCATCACAATACACGGTATAAGAACCTGAAGATGATGTCAATACTAACATTGGAGCTGTGGTCAAAGCCACCTTGAGCTTCTGAAAGCTCTCCTCGCACTCGTCCGACTACCTGAACAGAGCTCCCTTCTGGGTCAATTTGGTCAAGGGCAAAGCAATAGAAGAAAACCCCTTCACAAAGTGACGGTAATAGCCCGCCAAACCAAGGAAACTTCTAATCTTTGCAGCTGAGGACGGTCTGGGCCAACTCTGCATCACCTCTATCTTCTTTGGATCTACCTGAATACCCTCACTAGGCACCACGTGCCCCAAGAAACATACTGAGCCTAGACAAAACTCACACTTGGAGAATTTTGCATAAAGCTTCTCCTCCTTCAATATCCTTAATAAAACTCTCAAATGATGATTATCCTCCTCCTGGCTACAAGAGTACACCAGGATATCATCAATGAACACAATAACGAAGGAATCAAAGTATGGCTGAAATACACTGTTCACCAAATGCATGGACATTGCTTGGGCATTGTGAACCCAAAAGACATCACCAAGAACTTATAATGGCCATAACGGGTCCTGAAAGCCGTCTTGGGAATATCTGAATCCCGAACCTTCAGCTTATGATACCCAGATCTCAAATCAATCTTAGAGAACACCCTAGCTCCCTGAAGCTGGTAAAAAAAATCATCAATACGAGGAAAAGGATATTTATTCTTGAATGTAACCTTGTTTAACTGCCTGTAGTCAATACACATTCTCATGGAACCATCTTTCTTTTTCACAAATAACACAAGTGCACCCCAAGGTGGCACACTAGGCCGAATGAACCCCTTATCTCGGAGTTCTTGAAGCTGCTATTTCAATTCCTTCAACTCCGCCGGTGTCATACGATACAGTGGAATGGAAATAGGCTGAGTGCCTGGCTCCAAATCAATACCAAAATAAATATCCCTGTCGGTTGGCATGCCCGACAGGTCTGCAGGGAACACATAAGGAAAATCACAGACCACATGAACAGAATCAATAGTGGGAGTCTCAGCACTGACATCCCTCACTAAAGCCAAGACGGACACCCTTTCTCCACCATATACTGAGACTTCAGGTATGATATCACCCTACTCGGCACATAATCAACAAAACCTCTCCACTCAACCCTTGGAAATCCCGGCATCGCTAAGGCCACGGTCTTAGCGTGACAATATAGAACAACATGACATGGAGAAAGACAATACATGCCCAATATCACATCAAACTCAACCATGCTAAGTAAAAATAGATCCACTCACGTCTCCATACCCCCAATAGATACCACACATGACCGATACACGCGATCCACAACAGTAGTATCGCCCACCAGAGTTGACGCATGAACAGATGTAACTAAAGGCTCACGGGGCATATCTAGAAAATGAGCAAAATATGATGAAACATAGGAATACGTGGAACCAGGATCAAATTAGACCGAAACATCTCGGTGACAAACTGAAACAATACCTGTAATCACTGCATCTGAGGCCATAGCATCTGTTCTGGCTGGAAGTGCATAAAAACAGGCCTGACCTCCACCTGATTGACCTTCCCCTCTAGGGGGGCCTCTGGCTGCCTGAGCCCCCATCCCTAGCTGGCTGGCGGGTGGTGAAGTAACTGGAGCTGAAGTCGAGGGCTGGACCCTCTGCTGAAACGGACCACCATGACGATGAGGACACTGCCTCCACACGTACCAAAACACTCCACATTCGAAACAACTTCATGGTGCTGGAGATAGGGGCTGAAGGGAACCGCTAATACCAGGATAGCCACTAGAAGAACCAGACATAGATGAACCTTGAACCGATGGTGCACGAGATGAACTCTGGGCTGGAAGGGCGCTGAATGATGAGCGGCCCGAATGAGAACTGCGGGGACCATGCCCAATGGTGCACCACTTTAAGCTGGTGGGCTGGCTGAGCAAGCCTAAATGGGTGGCCTCTGCTATGCTGAAACTGACCTTTGGAGGGAACACTACCAAAGCTACCAAATCCCTGAGGCCTCTTGGCCTCACTCTCATCTCGCTTCTGGCAACGAACTGACTCGATCTCACGGGCAATATCAACAACCTGCTCAAAAGTAGCACCCGATACCCTCTCTCTTGTCATAAGAATCCGAAACTGATATGTGAGGCCATCCACGAACCTCCTGATCCTCTCTCTCTATAGGAACCAACCAACCAGCATGATGGGCTAGCTCTGAAAATTTCATCTTATATCGTGTCACAGTCATATCATCCTAACGCAGCTGCTCAAACTGCCTGCACAGCTCCTCTCTGCGGGACTGTGGTACATACTTCTCTAGGAAGGGAGTGGAAAACTGCTGCCAGGTAAGGGCACTACATCAACGGGCCTACACCTCTCATAAGCCTCCCACCAAGTAAAAGCAGCTACGAAAAATAGAAAGTAGTGAACGAGACCACAATGGTCTCCAATACACCCGTTGTACGAAGCATCCTCTAACACTTGTCTAAGAAACCCTGGGCATCCTCAACCTCAGCAGCACTAAAAGTCGGAGGCTGAAGTCTGCCAAATCTCTCCAACCTACGCTGCTCATCGTCAGCCATAACTGGAACCACATAGTCCTGAACAGGTGCAACTGGCTGAGCTGGAGGTGCCTCCGGTGTCTAAAGTCCCTGAATAACCTGCTCAAGTGTACGGACAACAGGAGTCTGAGTGCCCCCAGCCTGAGAAGTAGCTGCTGTAGTAGAAAAAATGGCCGCCTGTGCAAGATTGGTGCACATAGTAAAAATCTGAGCCAAGGTCTCCTAGAGACTCGGAATAACAATAGGCACTGTCGGTGCCTGGGCCGGTCCGGCTGGAACATCTGCGGCTGGGAACTGATCTAGAATAACAGGTGGGTCTATGGGTACTGCCCCGACTGCTGCGCGGGCTGCACCTCTACCTCTACCACGGTATCGACCGCGGCCTCGACCCCTCTGGCGTCCCAGTGGTGGCTGATCACCCTTCCTGGTAACACGTGTCATCTCCATCTGTGAGAGAATGAAACAATAGAAGTTTAGTTACCAGAATCAACAGATTCGCACGACAAGAATTCAAGAATGTGAGATTTTGCCTAAGGGTTCTGCAGCCTCTCGAAGATAAGTACAGATGTCTTTGTACCGATCCGCAAGACTCTACTAAGCCTGCTCATGACTGGTGAGTCCTATGTAACCTGGCTCCGATACCAACTTGTCACGACTCCAAAACCACCCTGGTTGTGATGGCACCTATCGTGATACTAGGCTAGACAATTCACTATTTATAGCATAAGGCAAAACTTTCATTCAAAACATCACTAATCCGGTATTTCATAAAAATTCCGTTTAGGCATTTCAACACAAGAAAGGATATAGTAAACATTAAATGCATCCCAAAAATCCTGGAGTCACTAGTCATGAGAAACTAAACGAAATACACGTCTGATGATGTCTATTTAATACATGCTAAGTCTGAGGAAATAAATGCTATAAAGGTAGGAAGGAGAAAAAGCAAGGATGCGGACGCCGTGCAGCTACCTCACAAATCTCCGAAAACCCTGAGACAGGGAAGACCAACTCTCACTCTGATGCCCTGGCACCTGAGTCTGCACACAAGGTGCATGGAGTAATGTGAATATGCCAACTCAGTAAGTAATAAATGTAAATAAAGAATTAGCAGTAAGAAACATGTAAATACACGCCTTATATTCATAGTAAGTACAATCTTTCTTTCCAATAGTACATATATGTCAAATCATCACGCTTAAAAGCAGATTCAGTAAAAGTCTTTTGAGAATATTTTTCCAACAATTTCCAACAAAATTCAAGAAATTTCAAGTAAAAGTGATGAAAATCATAAGTAGCCCCTCGGGCAAAACATGTATCATAAACCGCCCCTCGGGCGTAACATCACTCAGAATCAGCCCTCTAGCAACTTGACAACCACTCATGCCTCCCCATCACTCGTCACTACGCACTCGCACTCAGTAGGTACCTGTGCTCACTGTGGGTGTACAGACTCCGGAGGGGCTCCTATAGCCCAAGCGCTATAACAAGCCATCTCATGGCATAAATAATAGGGCCCTCCGCCTCTCATATATCATAAATAAATAAAACATGCTGCGGTGCACAACCTGAGCCCATGATATCCTCACAACACAAGCCCTCGGCCTCACTCAGTAAAAAACCTCTCAAGCCACTCGGGCATCAATAAAACAGGGTGCTCATTCCAAAATATCATTTTTATGCATCAAATAGAGTAATTAAGACTAAGTTTCTAAATAAGTAAAACATAGCATGACTGAGTACAAATCTTAAATCAACATAGTGAGGAAACAACAATAAAAGCCCCTAAGGGTCCAAATAGCTTGAAACGAGGCCCAAATATGCCATTCGGCCCAAAACATAGTAATATTTTCTAAAACACAAAATATCATATAGTTTCCAGTCAAATACGCAACTTAATAGTTGCTACAGGATGGACCAAGTCATAAATCCCCAACGGTGCATGCCACACGCTCGTCATCTAGCATGTGTGCCACTTCAAATTAGTGAAACGATCTGAAATCCGGGGTTTCATACCCTTAGGACAAGATATACAATCATTACTTACCTCAATCCGAACGAGAATCTACTCCGCGATGCCCTTGCTGCTCGACTCAGCCTCAAATCTCCCCGAATATATTCAAAATCAGGTTCATAACATCAACATGCGCTAAAAGAACAAAACCCATGCGAAAATAATCAAATTACATCAAAAATATTGAAATTGGCCAAATCCGACCTCTGGGCCCACGTCTCGAAATCTGACAAAAATTACAAAACTAGAATCCTTGTTCACTCACGAGTTTACCCATATCAAATTCCTCAAAATCCGACATCAAATGGCCATTCAGTTTCCCAAAATAAACTCTCCAAATTTCCTCCACTTTCCTCCAAAATTTCACCCCAAACTCCAAATTTACATGACAAAAATCAAGACAAAAGCATGATATTTAACCAAAATTAAGTGAAGGACACTTACCTCAATTAATCCTCTGAAAATCCCCTCTAAGCTCGCCCTCTCCCCTCTCTAATGAAATTTTGGAATTATGAACTCAAACCCTCGTTTAGAACTTTAAACATTTTTCCCAGTTATTCCTTCATAGCGATCGCGGAAATAGCCTCACGATCACGAAGCAAAAATAAGGTTACCCCTCAATCAACTTTACGCGATTGTGTAAACACCCACGCGTTCGCGAATCACTGCTGCATGATACTACGCGATCGTAACATGCCTCACGCGATCACATAGAGCAATCGGCTCCGCTCAACATCAGCATTAATACCCTATGCAAACGCGTCACTGGCCACGCGTTCGCGGAGCACTACCTCACACTCGAACGTGATCGTGACCCAAACTCAGTGATCGCATAGAACAACTTCACCTATGCCCTAATTAAGCTTACACGATCTTGACCTCCTTTTCGCGATCACGAAGAACTAATCTTCTGCAACAAACACCAGAAAATCTGCCAACCTTTCAAGTAAAAAATAACCCGTTGAGCTTTCGAAACACACCCGTGGCCCTCAGGACCTCGACTAAACATGCCAACACATCCCATAACATCACCTGAAATTAGTCGAATCCTCGGAACACTCAAAACAACATCAAAACACCAAATCAACTCAAAATTCAAGCCTAAGGATTTTCTAAACTTCCAAAATTCGTCTACGATGCCGAAACAACCCAAACCACGTCCGAAAGACTTGAAATTTTAACACACATCAGAAACGACATTACGAACCTACTCCAACTTCAAGAATTTCATTCCGACCCCGATAGCTAATTTTCCGATCGAAAATCGCCAAAAATCCAATTTCGCTAATTCAAGCCTAATTCTACCACGGACCTCCGAATAACATTCTAAACATACTCCTAAATCCAAAATCACCTCACGAAGCTATCTGAACCATAAAAACTTCATTCAGAAATCATTTACCTATAAGTCAACTTCCGGTTAACTTTTCCAACTAATTAACCATCTTAAGAGACTAAGTGTCTCATTCTTCTCCACAACCACTCCGAACCCGAACCAATCAACCTAACACAATATAAAAGAGTTGAAACACATAAAATGAAGCAGAAATGGGGGAAATGGGCTAAAACTCTCCGAACGGCCGATGGGGTCGTTACAAACCGGTCATTGACATCGTCGATTTGGAATGTGGGGCGAAGTGGAGATTTGGGATGGTCATTTACACGTTCGTTTTGCTGGATCAAGTTCTGTCAATCATCTTCTTTGTCAGATGATTGTATGTCCCTCATCATCTTGTTACATATTTTGAATGTGCATTTGACAACTTTGATGTGGAGTATTTCTTATACCCTACGTTGTCACTTTAACCAAAGGGGGGTGCTTGATTTTGTTGACAGTGAGCTAAGAACAGTGATAAGATCTATTTGGTGTGTGATCCCGTCAAGTTAACAATTGCTAACTGTGATTTGTATAGGATTTCTAGGAGGGAAGGGTGTGGCCGAAGGAAGTACTACCAAATTAATCATGAAAGTGTAGTAATTCGCCATTTGTCGATAGAAAAAAATGACTTGTCATATCATTTGAGAAGCTTCAGAGAAAGCACCACTAGAAAATTTTCCCCTTCTGTTAGTTGTTAACATGGTTATGTTAGTGAGACTAAAGGTGCTCCACTTTGGCAAAGTTAAGGGACTAAAGGTGCTATGGGTTATATTTGACGGACATAAATGAACTTACTTCCATAGATAAGGGGCAATTTTAGTCAAAAATATTTAATTCTTTAGTAGAGGCAGTTTGGCGATGTTAGCGGCGTAATTCCGAAAAATATTAAGAGGACCCTAAACTTGTGTGATAAATTTCATACTTCCTCTATCCCAACTTATGTGTCATATTTTTTTAGTCTATCCCAAAAAGAATTGATGCGTGGCTAGAATTCATGATTTTAAGCATTATATACCTTGCATTTTATGTGCTTTAATGATAAAAATACACCTCGTATGTGCCTAATGGAGTTTATTTAATGTGTAGGTGAGTTGGAAATGGAAGCCGAGCTAAATGAGAGCATAAACGTCGGAAAATACGCTCAAGAGTCGAAAAGGAGCGACCCGGGACAAGCCTGGCGTTAGCCAGGCGTTTGGCTCTTAAGGCCAGGGGGTGCCTGGCGTTAGCCAGGCGTTATCCTCCAAATGCCAGGGGGTGCCTGGCGTTACCCAGGCGTTATCCTCCAAACGCCAGGGGGTTCCAGGCGTTATCCAGGCGTTACACTTCAAACGCTTGGGTACCTGTTTCGGCGAAATCCGAGTTTTAAAGGTTTTTAAGTGTTTCCAAGTGAGAATAGGAGTCTCTTACATGGTTAGGGTTTATCCCAACCATATAAATAGACCCAAGAACACATCTTTGAGGGGAGGAAGACGTTTTTGAGAGCAATTACACACACAAGATCATTGAAGGAGCAAGGATTATCAGTTTTCTTCATTTTATTCTAGTATTTTCAATTCATGCAACACTTATGCAATTGTTTGACTATAGCATGAGTGGCTAAACACCCATTGTTCTGGGGTTGTGGTTTAGCCATGGATATTGTTATTCGACATTAATTTAACCTTGAATATAGTTTACTCAATATATGGTTGTTTCTTCAATTCTGTGTTTAATTGCTTAATTGTCTGGCCATCAGTTAGGTTCTATATACTATCTATGTTATGCTTGGGAAAGCCATATATAGATTAGATAAGAATTGAAGAGAGCGCGTTCTTAACCCTTCAGGGGAGCAGATTTGTGTTTAGGATAGGAATATACCTAGTCACCGTGCTTAATTAAACATCGTAATCTTAGTGTGTTCTAATAGATTAATTTCATAGGAATATAGGCATTAATCTATTGAGAATAGGTGAGGAGTGCTTCGGGAGAAGTCTATGAGAGAATTTATCGATCAATTAGCAGTCATGAGTGAATTATATGAAAGG
>ML373806.1:45298-70113 GCA_005239525.1 Nicotiana knightiana | reverse complement strand
ATTTGGGGTCGTGACAAGTTGGTATCAGAGCCTAGGTTACATAGGACTCAACGGTCAAGAGCATTTTTAGTAGAGTGTTGCGGATCGGTACGGAGACATCTGTACTTACCTTCGAGAGGCTACAGAACCCTTAGGAACGATCTCATTTTTCTTGAATTCTGTCGTGCCATTTGATTGGTTTTGGAAACCTAAACTTCTGTTGTTTCATTCTCTCACAGATGGTGAGGACCGTGCGGCAGCCAGGGTAGTATCAGTTGCTCCCCCTACTACTCAGGATCAGGTTCCCGTCGCAGATGCTCCAGCGGGACAGGCTCAGGCACCGGCAGTGCCCATTATTATTTCGGGTCTTCAGGAGACCCTGGCTCAGATCTTGACGGTGTGTACCACCCTTGTTCAGGAAGTTGGTACTACTTCTCAGGTCGGGGGAGGCAGTCAGACTCCAGTTGCCCGGACACCTGAGCAGGTTACTCAGGGCCATCAGACACCGGAGGCGGTTCCAGCCCAGTCGATTGCTCCAGTTCGGGACTTCGTGGTTCCGGCTATGCCAGAGGACGAGCAGCATAGACTGGAGAGGTTTAGTAGACTACAGCCTTCGACATTCAATGGTGCTGAGGGCGAGGATGCTCAGGGTTTTCTGGATAAGTGTCAGAGGATGCTATGTACTGCTGGGATTTTGGAGACCAGTGAGGTCTCATTTGCTACTTTTCAGTTTTCTGGTGTTGCTTTCACTTAGTGGGAGTCTTTTGAGAGGCGTAGGCCTGTTGGTTCAGCACCCCTTACCTGGAAGCAGTTCTCCACTATCTTCTTGGAGAAGTATGTACCCCAGTCTCACCGGGAGAAGTAGCGCAGGCATTTTGAGCAGCTGCATCAGGGGGAGCTATTAGTAATGCAGTATGAGATGCGGTTTTCGGAGTTGGCTCGTCATGCCACCGAGTTGGTCCCTATTGATAAGGAGAGGATTAGGAGGTTTTGTAGATGGCCTTACTTATTAGCTCTGCCTTTTCATGACCCGGGAGAGAGTATCAGATGCTACATTCGAGCAAGTTGTTGATATTGCTCGAGATATTGAGTCGGTTCGCCGCCAGGAGCAGGTAGAGAGGGAGGCCAAGAGGCCTCGTGGATCGGGTGGTTCTAGTGGTTCTCCTTCCAGGTGGCAGTTTCAGCATGGTAGAGGACGTTCATTCAGGCCTCCTCGGTCAGGCCGCCCAGCCTATAGTGGTGCATCTTTGGGGCATGGTCCCCGTGGTTTTCAGCCAAGCCATTCTTCATTCGGTGCCCTTCTAGCCCAGAGCGCAGCTCGAGCACCATCAGCTCAGGGTTCTTCTATGCATGGTTTTCTTAGTGGCCATTCTGGTGCCAGGGGTTCGTTTCAGTCCCAGTCTCCAGCTCCAGGGAGCTGTTATGAGTGTGGAGAGTTCGGGCATATAAGGAGGCAGTGTCCTCATGTTCTTGGAGGTCCATCTTAGCTGAGGAGCCAGCCTTCGACTTCAGCACCAGTTACTTCACCACCCACCCAGGCAGCCAGGGGTGGTAGTCAGTCATCTAGAGGCCGCCCTAGAGGAGGAGGTTGAGCAGGTGGAGGTCAAGCCCGTATGTATGCCTTTCCAGCCAGGCCAGATGCTATGGCCTCTGATGTAGTGATCGCAGGTATTGTCTCAGTCTGCTGTCGGGATGCTTTGGCTTTATTTGACCCTGGCTATACATATTACTATGATTCTTCACATTTTTCCCATTTTCTGGATATGCCCCATGAGTCTTTAGTTACATCTATTCATGTGTCGACTCCGGTGGGCGATACTGTTGTTGTGGACCGTGTGTATCGGTCGTATGTGATATCTATTGGGGGTCTGGAGACCCGAGTGGACCTACTGTTACTCAGCATGGTCGATTGTGATGTGATATTGGGCATGGATTGGTTATCTCCGTGTCATGCTATTCTTGATTGTCACGCTAAGACCGTGACCTTAGCTATGCCCGAATGTTCGAGGGTTGAGTGGAGAGGTTCTTCTGATTATGTGCCTAGCAGGGTGATTTCCTACCTGAAGGCTCAGCGTATGGTTGAGAAGGGGTGTTTATCGTATATGGCTTTTGTGAGGGATGTCAGTGGTGAAACTCCGACTGTTGATTCGGTTCCTATGGTCCGTGACTTTCCGGACGTGTTTCCTGCAGACCTGCCAGGCATGCCACCTGATAGGGACATTGATTTTGGTATTGACCTGGTGCCAGGCACTCAGCCTATTTCTATTCCACCTTATCGTATGGCACAAGTGGAGCTAAAAGAATTAAAGGAGAAGCTTCAGGAACTCCTAGATAAAGGGTTCATTCGGCCCAGTGTGTCACCCTGGGGTGCACCGGTATTGTTTGTAAAGAAGAAGGATGGTTCTATGTGTATGTGTATTGGTTATCGGTAGCTGAACAGGGTTACAATGAAGAATCGATAATCCTTGCCTCGTATAGATTACTTGTTTGATCAGTTGTAGGGTGTTAGGGTTTTTTTCCAAGTTTGACTTGTGTTCTGGTTATCATCAATTGATGATTCGGGGTCCAGAGATCCCGAAGACTGCTTTCAGGACTAGATATGGTCATTATGAGTTTCTGGTTATGTCATTTGGGCTAACCAATGCCCCAAACAGCCTTTATGCACTTGATGCACAGTGTATTCTGGCCTTATCTGGATTCTTTCATCATCGTGTTTATTGACGATACCTTGGTATATTCCCTCTCTCGGGAGGATCATGAGCAACATTTGAGAGTTGTGCTTCACATCTTGAGAGGGAAGAGATTGTATCCAAAATTTTTGAAGTGTTAATTCTGGCTTGCTTCAGTAGCATTCTTGGGGCACGTGGTGTCCAGTAAGGGTATTCAGGTTGATCCAAAGAAGGTAGAGGTGGTGCAGAGTTGGCCTAGACCGTCATCAGCTACTGAGATTCGCAGTTTCCTTGGTTTGGCAGGGTATTATCGCCGATTCGTAGAGGGTTTTTCATATATTGCAGCACCTATGACCAGACTGACCCAAAAAGGTGCCCAGTTCAGGTGGACTAAGGAGTGCGAGGAGAGCTTTCAGAAGCTCAAGTCAGCTTTGACTACAGCTCCGGTGTTGATTTAGCCTATGGGTTTAGGTTTTTATGCAGTTTACTGTGATGCTTCGAGGGTTGGCCTTAGGGCAATTCTGATGCAGGACGGTAGGGTGATTTCCTACGCGTCCAGACAGTTGAAGGTGCATGAGAAGAATTATCCAATGCACGATCTTGAGCTAGCAGCTATTGTCCACGCCTTGAAGATTTGGCGTCATTATTTGTATGGAGTGCATTGTGAGATTTTCACTGATCACCATAGTTTGCAGCATCTTCTTAAGCAGAAGGATATGAATTTGCGTCAGAGGAGGTGGTTGGAGATTCTCAAGGACTATGACCTCACTATTTTGTATCATCCGGGGAAGGCCAATGTAGTGGCCGATGCCTTGAGTCGCAGAGAGTAGAGTTTGGGGAGCTTAGCCTACCTTCCATTAGAAGAGCGACCTTTAGCACTTGATTTTCAAGTTTTAGCAGGTCAGTTGGTGAGATTGGATCTATTCGAGCCTCCGCGGGTATTGGGTTGTGTAGCCTCCAGGTCTTCATTTTATGATCAGATTAGAGCATGCCAGTATGATGATCCACATTTGCTTTT
Source organism: Nicotiana knightiana (assembly GCA_005239525.1). Lineage (NCBI taxonomy): Eukaryota > Viridiplantae > Streptophyta > Magnoliopsida > Solanales > Solanaceae > Nicotiana > Nicotiana knightiana. The sequence continues at coordinate 66,447 of ML373806.1, read as the reverse complement.
TCTTCAGGACAGGGTCCTTCGCGGTGATTCCAGGTATGTGGTTATTGGTGATGATGGGGTCATGAGGAGGAAGGGCCGGATTTGCGTGCCCAATGTGGATGGGCTTCGAGATTTTATTCTGGATGAGGCCCATAGTTTGCAGTATTCCATCCATCCGGGTGCCACAAAGATGTATCAGGATCTGAGACAACATTATTGGTGGAGGCGGATGACGAGGGATATTTTTGAGTTTGTTGCTCGGTGTCTCAACTATCAGCAGGTCAAGTATGAGCACCAGAGAACAGGTGGATTGCTTCAGAGATTTGATATTCCGGAGTGGAAGTGGGAGCGAATCACCATGGACTTTGTAGTTGGACTCCCACGGACTACGAGAGGTTGGATGCTATATGGGTTATTGTGGATAGGCTGACCAAGTCCCCGCACTTCATTCATGTTGATACTACTTATTCTTCGGAGCGGTTAGCTGAGATTTGTATCAGGGAGATTGTCTGATTGCATGGGGTTCCAGTTTCTATCATTTCTGATAGAGGTACTCAGTTCACATCTCAATTTTGGAGAGGCGTACAGAGAAAGTTAGGTACTCAGGTCGAGTTGAGCACAGCGTTTCAACTTCAGAACGACGGGCAGTCGGAGCGTACTATTCAGATTTTGGAGGATATGTTGTGTGCCTGTGTCATTGATTTTGGGGGTTCATGCGACTAGTTTCTGCCACTCGCGGAGTTCGCTTATAATAATAGTTATCAGTCGAGTATCCAAATGGCTCCATATGAGGCTTTATATGGTAGGAGGTGCAGATCTCCGCTTGGTTGGTTTGATCCGGGCGAGACTAAGTTATTAGGCACAGACTTGGTTCAGGATGCGTTGGGCAAGGAAAAATTGAGTCAGGAGCGGCTTCGCACAGCGCAGTCTAGGCAGAAGAGTTAGACGGACCGGAAGGTTCGAGATGTGTCTTTCATGGTTGGGGAGAAGGTACTGGTGAAGGTGTCACCAATGAAGGGTGCTATGAGGTTTGGAAAGAAGGGAAAGTTGAGTCCCATGTTTATTGGGCCTTTTGAGGTGCTTTAGAGGATTGGGGGAGGTGGCTTATAGACTTGCCTTGCCTCCCAGCTTATTGTGTATTCATCCAGCGTTCCATGTTTCGATGCTCCGGAGGTATGTTGGTGACCCGTCTCATGTCTTGGACTTTAGCACGGTTCAGCTCAAGGGTGATATGTCATATGAGGTAGAGCCAGTGGCTATTTTGGGTCATCAGGTCAGAAATCTAAGGTCTAAGGATATCGCTTCAGTGGAAGGGACAGTCGGTGGAGGATTACACCTGGGAGACCGAGCGGGAGACGTGGAGCAGATATCCTCACTTATTCGAGACTCCAGGTATGTCTCTAGACCCGTTCGAGGATGAACGTTTGTTTAAGAGGGGGAGGATGTAACGACCCGGCCGGTCGTTCTGTGAGATTAGCCTCATTTACCCCATTTCTTCTTTATCATATGTTGCTTAGCCTATATATGTTTTTTTGGGTTGGTTGGTTTGGGTTCAGAGTGGTCGTGGTGAGAACTGAGACACTTAGTCTCTTAAATTAGCCTAATAGTTAAAATAGTCAACTGGAAGTTGACTTATTGGTAAACAACCTCGGAATGTGGATTTTATGGCTCGGATAGCTTCGTTAGTTGATTTGGGACTTAAAAGTGTGTTCTGAATGAAGTTTTGATACCCGGTGTAGAATTAGGCTTGAATTGGCGAAGGTTAGTTTTGGCGTTTTCCGGTCGGTAGTGGAAAGTAGGCTATAAGGGTCAAAATGAAATTCCGACAGTTGGAGCAGGTTTGTAATGTTATATTGGATATGTGTGCAAATTTTCAAGTCAATCGGATGTGTTTTGGTTGGTTTCGGCATCATTGGCGAGATTTAGAAGTTTCAAAGTTCATAGGTTTGAATTTGATGTAATTTTGGTGTTTTTGTGTTGTTTTTGGTGTTTCGAAGGCTCGACTAAGTTTGAATGATTCTATGGGTTGTGTTGGTATGTTTGGTTGGGGCTCCGAGGGGCTCAGGATTGATTTTGGATGGTTAGCAGAGGTTTGGACTTAGGAAATTTGCAGCAAATAGCTGCTGGTGTGAATCTTCTGGTGTGGCCGCACCTGCGATGGGGAGCCCCAGGTGCGATGCCCCAGGTGTGAAGGATCTTGCGCAGGTGCGAAAAAAGGCCAGGCAGGGGGAATCCGCACCTGCGAAGCCGCAGGTGCGGAAAAAGACTCGCAGGTGCGAGAATTGGACCGCTAGTGGGATTTCTCAGGTGCACACCTGGGACCGCAGGTGCGAGAAATTGTCTGCAGGTACGTATTAACTAGCCAGAAAATATAAATAGGTGCCTCCGCAAAATTTTGGTCATTTCTTTCATTGTTGCATGCGGGTTGAGCTTGTTTGAGATCAAATTGAAGGGAGAATTCGAAGGTCTTCAGTGGAGGTATGTCCCCGGATTGTAAAACTCATTTCTATGTTATTTTGTTATGGATTAGGCTTGAAATTTGAGGAACTAAAGTAGGAAAGTTGGGAAGAATGGGAGGAAAATTTTTGAAATTGTTTTGGTGATTTGAGTTGGCAATTGTGGTCCGATTGTGGTGTTTTTGGTATTTATAGAACGGGAGGATGAGGATTCTAGTGATGTAAATTTTATAAAATTTTGAGACATGGGACCGAGGCTCGGATTTGGCCAAATTTCGGGAATTGTGTTAGGAATTTATATCTTTCAATTGGGTTTTCTTCCGTTAGCGTATATTGATGATGTTAATCTGATTTTGGTTAGATTTGGAGCGTTTGGGGGCCAATTCGAGGGGCAAGCGCATCGCGGAGTAGCTTTTGGGTTGTCTTGAGGTAAGTAACGAATGTAACTCTAAACCTGAGGGTTTGACACCCCGTTGTTTGGTATTGTTTTGGTAAATGAGGTGGCGCACATGCTAGGTGACTAGCGTGGGAGCGTGCACCGATAGGGATTGTGACTTGGTTTATCCCGTAGTGACTATTATGCCGCGAATTCGATTTGAAACCTTATGATATCCTGCATTTTAGAAATTTATACTTGTTTATGGGCTGTGAGCCATGATTTTTGCCTTGTGTCGACCTGTTTAGACCCTCAGAGGTACTTTGACACTATTCTACCACTATCCTGATAGAACATCTGTGAACTCAGTCATGTTTCCTACTTGTTGTTATTTTCAGTGTTATCACACTGCTTTGAGAACTCTGAAAAGTATTTTTGGGCTGAGTCCCGTGAGTTGAGATGAATTTGCCCAAGTGGGTTGTGAGGGTGACTGAGTCAGGCCGAGAGCCGATTATGTGAGGATAGCTATGGATCGGGTTGCACGCCCCAACAGTATATATGTGTTAGGCCGAGCGCCAAGTATGTGAGGATAGTTATGGAACGGGCTGCACACTGCAACAATATATATGTTATGTATTACATGTGGGTTGGGCTGCACGCCGTAGCAATATAGATTATATATATATGGATCGGGCTGCACGCCGCAGCGTATTTTATATATATGGATCAGGCTGCACGCCGCAACAGTATAAATAGTAGTGGAGCGGGCCGCCCGCCGCAGCAATTGCGTGTGTTCATGGTACTTGCTGAGTACGAGTGTTATGTGAGAGCATGAGATACTGATAGTGGAGTCACGAGTGACTGAGAGGCTTGCCCGAGAGGCTTTATTGTGAGTGATATTGTGCCCGGGGGGCTTATATTTTATGAAAATGTTGTTTTCACTCTTCCTTACACTGAGCCTCTGATGATAAATGTTTTTATACGAGATTTTAAATGGAAACTAGAGTTTTATGAAATATTTGGAATTGTAGATTCCTGACTTGATTTATTCACTTCCACTATTATTCATTATATGGAATTACATGATTTATAAATGCTTCTCACTACACTCAATTTTTGAGTTACTTTGATTACTTATTGAGTTGGCGTACTCACGTTACTCCCTGCACCTCTGTGTGCAGATCCAGGTACCGGACCATCTCACTAGTTGATTTCCGGACGAGCTTGGAGTTGTTCGAGGATTGAGGTCACTGCTCAGCGTCCCCAGCTCACCTCCTTTCCTTCCCTCAGATCATAGTTTCTTTTGGTCTTTTGTACCTTATACTTTTGTTGTAGCAAGACACTATGTTGTACATTGTATTATTCAGTCTTAGATGCTCATGACAGTTGACTCCAGGTTTTGGGGAAGTGTGTATTTTGTTTCATCTCATTCTGCTATTTTTTAAATCTGCTAAATTTTGGGAAATTATGATATATATATATATATATATTGATAGTCTGAAATGGTTGGCTAGCGTAGTTCCATGATAGGCGCCATTACGGACGGTTAGGATTTGGGGTCGTGACAATTGAAGCCCTAAATTTTAGGCAAATAACAGAAATTGCAATAAGTTATATGGTGCTTTGTGTGATAATTTCATATGCTACTATTTAGCATGGATAGCACGTCCAGTGGACCTAACTTACTGTTAGCCCCTTGACAAAGTTCCTCGCTAGGTGTGGATTGTGACAAAGATTTTCATGATGGCACACAACCTGAAAAATAGGGAAACATCATGACGAGCAGCTCTGTAAGACCCCAATATTTTACATAAGGACATATTGGACAATTAGAAACAAAAAAAAAAACAATAAAACAAAACAAAACAAAAAAAGGGAAAAGAAAAGCAAAAAGGGCCGAAGCCCATTGAAAACCCCTATCTGCCAAATTGATAAGCGATTAGGGGAAGGGAACGAAGCAAAAACGCTTCAGGAAAACAAAAAACAAAAAAAAAATACGAGCAAAGAAAGGACGAAAGAAAAGAGAAAAGGAGGAGGAAGAAGTTGGTACAGTCTTAATATCGAAAAAACTCACACCCAACTGCATTTTTTCATATTCTTGCATCTCAGTGATAAGGTAATTACATGTAATTCCTTCTTTAGAAAACATTATTATTTTATTTACATGATTCCTTACGGGACTAAATAGATATGAGGTTGGGATTGAACTAAGAGTTTAAAAGATAAAGTTAAGGAAATTTTGAGAAATTCGTAAGACTTTTCAATGAATTAACTGGGTATATTATATGGGTGAGTTGTATTTAATAGATTTTGAATTGATTTAAGTTAACTGTAACAGTGCGTTGGGATACTGAAATGGGTCTTGATATTTCAAGTAGAATAGGAGGAATTTGTTGAGTTATTATAATTCGGTGAATTAAGATCTAAATATGAAAATCTAAGGATTTGGGTATTCTAAATTAGCTATGAATTAGTCTAAACATAGAAATTAACATGAGATCGATATTATGTAATTATAGACTGATTAGAGGAATTTGTACGAATTGCTCGAGGTGAAGCATTTGGTATTTCGGCACGAATAATGTGAGTAGTAGTCTTACCGCAATTTGTGTTTTCATAACTTGCATGATTTACACATGATTTTTAATATGAATATGTTACCAATTATTTTGAGTTGCACGTGGGATAAGTCTTTTACTAGATATAATACTGAAATAGTTATTTGAGATGATTACCATTGTTTTAAATATTTCTGTTGTCACTAGATCCGTTTTACCATTACTTGAATTTACTGTTATCGAAATGAAATTATATGATTTGATAAGAACCCAAATTCCCTGTATTGCTTTAAAATATTTTCTACGATTATACACGGATTACTCACTCCTATGTGTCCTCGCACTTTGCTTTGAGGCTTAGTAGACATTTTGAGCTATTGAATGACCCTTTTCTAGTTGCTACTCCTGTTGGGGAGTCTCTATTAGCTGAATATGTGTATCGTGCTTGTCAGATTCGGGTTGAGGGTATAGATACTCTAGATGACCTTATTGTACTTGATATGATTGACTTTGACATGCTGATGGGAATGGATTGGTTATCTTCTTGCTATGCTATAGTTGATTATCATGCAAAGATAGTCAAGTTTGAGATACCGAACGAACCTGCCTTTGTTCTAAAAGGGGGTCAGGTTCCAGAGATTTTCAAAGTTGTTTCTTTTATGAAAGCTCAACGACTTCTGAAGAAAGGTTGCTTAGGTCTCTTAGTTACTGTAAATGACACAAGAAAGGAAATAATTAGTATAGAAAATGTAAGTAGTGAGAGAATATTCTGATGTATTTCCTGATGATTTATCAGGATCGACTCCAGTACGAGAAATATATTTTGGTATTAATTTTCCACCTAACATACAATCCATATAAATACTGCCATATCGGATGGCACCAACAGAGTTGAAGGAGCTAAAACAACAACTGTAGGATTTGTTAGATAAGGATTTTATCTGACCTAGTATATCTCCAAGGGGTGCACCAGTAATGTTCATAAAGAAGAAAGACAGATCCCTGAGAATGTGCATTTACTGCAAGTAGCTGAACAAGATAACAATATGCAATAAATATCCTTTGCCTCGTAGACATGTTTGATCAGTTACAAGGAGCTGCCCACTTTTCAAAGATTGACCTTTGTTCTAGTTATCATCAGCTTAGAATCAAAGATGAAGATATTTCTAAGACTGCTTTCAGAACTCGATATGGGCACTATGAGTTTCTTATGATTCCTTTCGGACTGACTAATGCTCCAACTGCATTCATGGATTTAATGAATAGGGTGTTCAAGCCGTTTCTGGATAGATTTGTAATAGTATTTATCGATGATAGCCTGATATATTCTCGTAGCCAAGGTGAACACAAGAATCATTTGAGGACTGTGTCGCAGACATTGCGAGAACATCGGCTTTATGCTAGGTTCTCGAAGTGTGAATTTTGGCTAGACTCGGTATCATTTATGGGGCATGTTATATCCAAAGATGGAATTATGGTAGATTCTAAGAAGACCGAAGCTGTGCAGAAATGTCCCAAGCCTACTTCTCCTAGAGAGATTTGCAGCTTTTTAGGCTTAGCAGGCTATTACAGGTGCTTTGTGCAGGATTTCTCCAGAATAGCAGCACCACTGACCAAGCTAACACAAAAAAATGCAAAGTTTCAATGGACGGAGAAATGTGAGCATAGCTTTCAGAAACTCAAAACATGTTTGACAACTACACCAATATTAACCTTACCATCAGGTTTTGGAGGATTTACGGTGTTCTGTGACTCATCGAGTGTGGGATTAGGATGTGTTCTCATGCAAAATGGTCGTGTTATAGCTTATAGTTCGAGTGAATTGAAAAAACACGAGCAAAACTATCCTACACATGATGTGGATATGGCTACAGTGGTATTTTCTAAAACAATTTGGAGGCATTACCTATACGGTAAAACTTCTGAGATTTATACTAACCATAAAAATCTGAAGTATATCTTTCAGCAGAGAGATCTGAATCTTCGGCAATGTCAATGAATGGAACTACTCAAAGACTATGACTATTCTATTCTGTATCATCCTGGAAAAGCCAATGTGGTGGCTGATGCATTGAGCAGAAAATCTATGGGGAGTTGGCACATATAGCTCCTGCAAAGAGACTTTGGCCAAAGATATTCAGAGACTAGAAGATACAAGTATCAGATTTAGTGTCAAAAATTAAGAGGCATTACTGGCTTGTGCTCAGGCTAAGTCTTCATTATTTGAGCGCATTAAGGCCACCAAATATGAAGATAAGCGATTTTGCAAATACAGCGACGAGGCCTTAGCTGGTAAAAGTAAGGATATGATTGTTGAAAGTGATGGTGTTCTTCGAATGGGTGACAGGCTATGTGTCGCAGACGTAGATGGGTCGAGGCATGTTATTAATAAAGAAGCTCACAACTCTAGATACACTATACATCCTGGATCTACAAAAATGTATCATGACCTAAAGCAGTTCTATTGATGGGAAGGTATGAAGAAAGATGTTGCTAACTTTTTTTCTATTTGTTTGACTTGTCAACAGATCAAGGCAGAGCATCACGACTAGCAGGACTACTACAAAAAAATTGAGATTCCGGAGTGGAAATGGGAAAGAATTACTATGGATTTTGTCATTGTGTTACCACGAACCCTTAGAGGTTATGACTCCATATGGGTGATTGTAGATCGATTAATGAAATCAGCATACTTTTTGCCAGTGAAGACTACATATGGTGGAGTGAGGTATGCACAGATATTTATGAACGAAATTGTCCGACTTCACGGAGTTCCAGTATCCATCATCTCTGATAGAGGATCACAATTCACTTCACGCTTTTGAAAATCTTTTCAAGAAGCATTGGGTACACGAGTAGATCTTAGTACTGCATTTCACCCATAGAAAAACGGGCAGTTTGAACGTACTATATAGATCTTGGAGGATATGTTGAGAGCTTACATTCTTGAGTTTGGAGGTAGTTGGGATGCTTATCTACCTTTAGCTAAATTTTCTTACAACAATAACTTCCAATCCAGTATTTAAGTGGCATAGTACGAAGCATTGTATGGTAGAAAATATCGCTCCTATCGGATGGTTTGAAGCTGGTGAGACTAACTTATTGGGACCCGACCTAGTACAAGAAGATATGGACAAGGTTCAGTTGATCAGAAAGAGATTGCTTACATCTCAAAGTAGACAAAAGTCTTATGCTGATAGGAGAAGAAGATAATTAATGTTCACAATTATGGACAAAGTGTTCCTATGAGTCTCCTCTATGAAAGGTGTGATGCGGTTTGGGAAAAGAGGGAAGTTTAGCCCTAGATTTATAGGACCGTATGAGATACTAGACCGAGTGTTGTGGCTTATCGTTTGACACTTCATCCTGAGTTATCCTTTATTCATCCAATGTTTCATGTCTCAATGCTAAGGAAATGTATATCAGACTCATCTCAGGAGCTTGAAGCATCTGCTATACTGCTTGATGAGAAGTTGTCTTACAAGGAGGAACCAATGGCTATTTTTGATATGCAAGTAAGAAAGCTACTGTCAAAAGAAATTGAGTTCGTAAAAGTCTTATGGAGAAACCATACAACTGAAGAAGCTACTTGGGAAATAGAAGATGTTATACGAGTGAAGTACCCCCATTTGTTTCAGTCTACAGTTACGTACGTGAGTTAAAATTCAGGGACCGAATTTCATAAGGTAAGGAAGATGTAACCCCCAATATTTTAAATAAGGACATATTGGACAATTAGCAAAAAAAACAATAAAACAAAACAAAAAAAGGGAAAAGAAAAAGATAAGGAATTGAAGCAAAAAAAGGCTGAAGCCCACTAAAAACCCCTATCTGCCAAATTGAAAAGGGATTAGGTGGAAGGGGAACGAAGCAAAAACACTTCAGGAAAATGAAAAACAAAAAAAAAATACGAGCAAAGAAAGGACGAAAGAAAAGAGAAAAGAAGGAGGAAGAAGTTGGTGCAGTCTTAGTACCGAAAAAAAACTCACACCCAACTGGATTTTTTTAATATTCTTGCGTATCATTGATAAGGTAATTACATGTATTCTTCCTTCTTTAGAAAACGCTAATATTTTATTTACATGATTCTTTATGGGACTGAAAAGATATGAGGTTGGGATTGAACTAAGAGTTTAAAAGATAAAGTTAAGGAAATTTTGAGAAATTTGAGACTTTTCAGTGAGTTAACTGGGTATATTATATTAATGATTGTATTTAATAGATTTTGAATTGTTTAAGTTAACTGTAGCTGTCACGACCCAAATCCTAACCCAGGTCGTGATGGCGCCCAACATCGCCGTCAGGCAAGTCAACCTTTATTTACTAGTGATTTCAGGGAGTATACCAAAAATATTTTTCACCACTTAATTAATTTAGTTGAGACATTTAAGTAGAAACGGATAACTTACGCAAATTTTATGCAAAATAAATAATCATGAAGTCATAATTTACGATTACATTCCAAAATCTACTAGCGTGTGTGTGCCAAGAACTAGTGTCACAAGTCTACAGGCATCTAGCAGAATGATATCAAAAGACTAAAAGTTTGTCCTACTGTCCGAGTAAGTATAGACAGAAATAACAAAAGGATAGCTCCGGAGTGCTGCTGGAAATTGCCAAGAAGAGCAGCTCACCGTGAATCCTCGACCAGTAAAAACTCAAGAACGAGCTTCGGTCTGGAATCCAGATGCACCTACCTCATAACCTGTACAATTAAGTATAGAGCGTAGCATGAGTACATAAACAATATGTACCCAGTAAGTATCCCGCCTAATCTCGAAGAAGTAGTGACGAGAGGTCGAGTTGACACTTACTAGGGTCTAAACAGAGTATTTAAGTGATAATTTAAAAGAGGACAACAAGCATGGATAGTAAGAAAAATAGATATTTAACCGTAGTAAAATCCGAATATGAAATGAAGGATTAATTTACAAGTTTTCAGTGCAAGATAATTCATAGCTCAATAGTCATAAATAATATCAGGCAAATAGCATGCGCATAGTGGAATAAGGACATCCGGCATGGGCCAACATATAATAACAAATGTGCACTGCCGAAGGGTCGAACGGCGCGAATCATAGATGCATCTATCAATACTCGTCATGGCGTACGACCCGCTCCCATGAGAGTAGGGGAAAGAATAACTCCGCTTTCGGGATATAAATTGCGAAGCGTTCGCATGCACATACAACATCTTTCTTTCAATTCTTTTCAAATAAAAATTCCTTTAAATCATCAAATTCTTGGTTTTCTTAAAAATAAAGTTTCATACAATGAAGTTACAAAGCATATAACTCAATTTAATGTAATTCACATGTCATGGTGTGGGCCTAACTACCCAGACATAACAATAATAGTTACTACGCACGGGCTCTCGTCACCTTGCACGTACGTAGTCCCCCACAACAATGACACATTACCATTCAATTTACCTATGGGAAAAATTCCCTCTTACAAGGTTAGAAAGGAAACTTACCTCGTGTCAAGTCTACTTCGCGGGTCAAGAATGCGCCTGAAACTCCAAATTCGTCGCCCAAGGACTCGAAACTAGTCAAATATTGAATAAATCAATCTATACTCAAAAGCATGAAATTTCCCCATTTAAATGATTTTATCAACCTAAAGTGCAAAATTCCAAAATACACCCCCGTGCCCACATGCTCGGATTCCAGAAAGTTTTGAAGGAATATATCACCCATGGCCTAAGGATCAATATTATATAGTTTTTATTTGATTCCTTAACAAATTTCTTGGTCATTCCCCATTTTTGTCAAGAACCTAGGTTCAACCCATGTTTTCTACTAATTGTGGTGTTAATCTATCTAATCAATTCAAGTAATAAGCTAAATTCATAGCAGAAATTACTTACCTCTCAGTAGCTAGGTCGAATACCCTTCTTGCATGCCCTCAAAATCTCCCAAGAATGAAGAAAAGTGGTCAAAAATGGCTAAGTTCGTGTTTGAAAAGAAGTGCACTGGCTTCAGGCTTTTCGCACCTACGGTCTTGCATCTGCGAGGAAATTCTCACACCTGCGGATGAGGGGAAGGTGGCTTGGTTTCGCACCTGCGGCTCCACTTCTGCGGAAAGGGGTCCGCACCTGCGGTAATTGGCAACTCCCTCAGGAGTCGCACCTGCGAGGCTGGGACCACAGGAGCGGTCTCACACCTGCGACTGGACCTCTGCAGGTGCGGTCGCACCAGTCCTAGTGCACTAGCAGTCATTTTATGCTGGTTTTTGCCTCGCTTGATGCCCGAATGACATCTGGACCTACCCGAGAACCTGCTCAAATATACCAACAAGTCCTAAATCATAATACGGACTCGCTCGAGCCTTCGGAACGCTCGAAACAGCGCTAAATCTAAAAATCACACCTCAAAACCTATTGGATCAAACTTAAGAGCTTCAAGTTTCTGAGTCCGCTTTCAACATGTCAAACCATACCTATACTACTCGGAATGACACTAAATTTTGCGAGCAATTCATAAATGGCATAACGGAACTATTCCCAGTCTCAGAATTCAGTTCGGACCTCGATAACACCAAAACATGTTCTAAACCCCAGTTTGAACTTAAAGACATTCTTACTTCACTATTTGGCGCCGAAACGCTCCCGGGTCATCCAAAACCCATTCCGAACACACGCCCAAGTCTGAAATCATCATACAAACCTACTAGAATCTTTGGATCTCGATTCTGGAGTCGTTTACTAAAAATGTTGGCTAAAGTCAAACTTGGCCTTTAAGGCAAACCTTAAGGAACTAAGTGTTCCTATACTACTCCAAACTCCTCCAAACCTCGACCTACCTGTCCTCACAAGTCATAAATCAATAAAAGCATCTACAGGGAGTCTCATTTAGGGGCACAGAATCCTAGAACACAAAATGACCAGTCGGGTCGCAGTAGCAGTGAGTTGGGATATTGAAATGACTCTTTATATTTCAAGTAGAATAGGAGCAATTTGTTGAGTTATTATAATTCGGTGTATTAAGAACTAAATATGAAAAATTGAGGATTTGAGTATTCTAAATTAGCTATGAATTAGCCTAAACATAGAAATTAACATAAGATCAATATTATGTAATTATAGATTGATTGGAGGAATTTGTACTAATTGCTCGAGGTGAAGCATTTGGCATTTCAGCATGAGTACTATGAGTAGTAATCTTACCGCAATTTGTGTTTACATAACATTCATGATTTACACATGATTTTTAATATGAATATGTTACCGATTATTTTGAGTTGCATGTGGGATAAGTCTTTTACTCGATATGATACCGAAATAGTTATTTGAGATGATTATTGTTGTTTAAATATTTTCGTTGTTCACTAGACTTGTTTTACCGTTACTTGAATTTACTGTTATCGAAATAAAATTATATGATTTGATAAGAACCGAAATTCCCTATATTGTTTTAAAATATTTTCTACGAGTAAATACAGATTACAGAGACAAGTATAAATGGGAGTAGACTTTGAAGGATCGCGTAGATAACGGCGGATTCGTTAGACCTGGTGCACCTTGTAATTACATATTACCGTTATAGCCTTCGCTAGTGGGAAGGTGGAACTAGCATACTGTTACTGATTTCCCTCGAGTAGGGACTAGCGTAATATTTGACTTCTTGCGAAGAAGTCCACAGTTATACCGATTACATGATTCATTCATTGAAACCTCCCAAATGTGAATATTGATATTATACAATGGTTACCGAGCTTATTATTGAATTGTTAATTGTATTATACTACAAGAAAAACATGATGAGACTAAAAATTATTTATTGTTTTTGAAAGGGCATTCTTATGATATTTTCTGTTTAATATACTAGCATGTTTTTGACTTGTCCCCAATAAAAATGGTTGTGGTTAAGTGTTATTACTCACTGAGCTAGCGACTCATTCCCCGCCAATTTTTTTTATAGAGACAACAGTTGATGCGGGCGAGGATTTCATTAATTAGAGTGCAACGATTGATAGTTATTAGAGAGCCTCGCACTTGTTCGCGTGGGCAAAAATTTTATTTATTGTTATGGTCTTTTCTTTGAACTCTTAGAGTCGCTCCATAATCATTATTTTTAGAGTCTTGAGTATACTTTTATTATTATAGACTTATGTTGAGTATCACTCATTCTTATCAAAGTTGGAGATAAAGTAATATTTCTAGTTGTTAGTGGACGGACTATTAATGGTAGATATTTGTTTGGGTTAATTGATAAAGTCATTGTCGTATGAATTGATAGGATGTTTGGTTGTTGATTTGAGATAGGGAAATTTTGGGATATTCCAAAAACAGGGAAAACTCTGACCGATTTTCTATAAAATACCGATGAGGCTTATTTGGGGGAACTTTCTCCTAAATGTCGGTAATGTTCCTAAATTGGGTCGTGACAAGCTCGACATGATAGACTATGCAGGGTTGACAAACTCACCTTTATGGAGGCAAGGTGCAATTCACATGGGCGTGCTGGTTGGTATAACAATGGCAAGGCAAAGACATGTCAAAGCAGGGGCCAAGACATAGCAAGACAAGGTAAGGCAATGCGGGACAAGCAATGACATTAGTGCGAGAATATTTGATCAAGTTGAAGGTGACTTGACATAGGTGAGAAGCTGTGGCAATGGGCATGTGTGGCTAAGTCAATTGCGGCAAGTTGTGGTCATGACATTGGGGAAGAGCAGTGTCAGAAGGCAAGGCTGGGGGCAATTCCATCCTTGGGCGTGCAGCAGCTGACCAAAACAAGCACATGCAGTGCACATGACATGGCGGTTGAGCGGTTACAACTGCCCCATTCAAGCATGATTGATCATGGGGCTAAGTGGAAGCACATTTTTAGATCATGACTGATTTTGTAACGTAGTGATACACATTTTTAGCATGTTCCCTATGTTTGCTCATCAGTTGGGATTTGTCAACTGATTGTCTAAAATGCTGCCAAGTGTAATTGGGTAGCCTACACTATAAATATGTGCATAAGGTTGTCCCAAAGGGGTAGAACATAGTCTTGTGGCATAATTGTTAGCCAAATTCGTCTAAATGTATTCCTAAGGGTGGGAAATAATTTTGGGGCAGGGAACTAGAGTGTTCTTTTTTCTTGGCCATAAGGTTGGCTTGCTGTGTTCTTGTATTCACATATTAATGCGAGTTGGGAAGAGATTCCTGTAAATTCGTGTGTACCTTTACTTTTCTTGCTGCCTAACTGTATTCTAAGTACAAAATGTTCTAAAATAATCTTGGGTGTTGGAAGGCTGAAGTCAAGGCTGGGTTTGACTGTCACGCACTGGTGAACCTCGGGCAGAATTCGAGTAACATAAATCACCCATGTGATAACTGGTATCAGAGCTGAAGTTGGATCGGGACGAAGACACGACACTCATTGGTTGATTTTCATGAAAGTAGGTTGGTGTCACGACCCAAAATCCATCAAGGTCGTGATGGCTCCGGACACCACAGTCAGGCAAGCCAACACTCAATGGTTAATTAAATTCCTATTTTAGTATTTTTGAAAATCGTTACTTTTTATTTCATTATATAAAGATCAAATAAAGTTACCGAGTAACAATGGTGTTTTAATAATTCAATCGACGAATACATCCCAAAGTCATCCCAGAACCCGGTGTCACAAGTGCATGAGAAAAATTTCTAGGAAGTATACATGTGATACAATATTTGTCTGGAATACAAACTGGACAAAGAAATAAAAAGTACAATACAATACATTTGAGGGAGACTCTACCGGCTGCAGTTCGTCTCGAGAGGTGCAGCTCACCCAAGTCCCCATATCAACCGCCATGACGCCAAGCGGGGCCAATAAATGTACATGTACCTTTGAAACAAAATGCACAGCAAGTGTAGCATGAGTACGAAAACAATGTGTACTCAGTAAGTATCCCGCCTAACCTCGAAGAGGTGGTGATGAGAGGTCAAATTTGAGACTTGCTAGAGGTCAATTTAAATAAACAAGGGTGACACTAAGCATGGACATCATAGGTAATTAACAGATAGTGATAGGAGGTAACAACTTCTTCCACATTTACAAATTTGAAGTCTTCGTCATTTCAATTGACAACTTATAATTCAAGGCCAGTAGGCAGTTTAATTCACAGAAAATACTCAGCAAATATCATGTGCAAGTATGCCGAGGGTCGAATGGCTCGAACCAACGATAAATGTAAAATGTGCACTATCGAAGGGTCGAATGGCTCGAACCATAGATAAATGTAAATTGTGCACTGTCGAATGGTCGAACAGCTCGAACCATAGATGCATCTATTACCCCGCTCGCGAATCGATCATGCAACGCGGTCATATATAAATAATAGAGTTATCCTGCTCGCGAATCATACATGTGACTCAGGTACTCATAGATACATATATTCACACAATAAATTCACATTTTTATCAGGAAAAAAAAGAAACAATTACTCAAGGAAGTGATAAAATTCTCTTTTAATGGACACGAAGATAGCATTTAAATATTTTGCTGGAAATTCGTTTGCCAAGTTCGACAAGATTTTAATATTATAAATTTATCAGTGAGGTTACCAGTATGGCAAAATAAAGCATGTTTTACTAGGGAAACAATTATCCAAGGAAAATCAATTCTCTTTCTAGACGATTAAGAAAATAAAACTTTAACCTTCTTAGATATTCAGTTACTAATTCGATAATATCAATAGTCTAATTTCATTAGCAAAATTACAAGTACAACACGTAAAGCATGCTAGTGGGTCCTAGACTACCCAGACACAAGAATAATAGTAGCTACGCACAGACTCCCGTCACCTCGTGCATACATAGCCCCCACAAATAGTAGCACATATTCAATTAGTTCACCTAAGGGGACAATTACCCCTCACAAGGTTAGAAAGGAGACTTACCTCGCTCCGAAGATTCACAACCGGCTTCCAAGCCCTTCCGATGACTCACATTGATGCACAACGTCCCAAGACTATCCAAATAACGGGCAAACCAATGGAAATATACCCTAATACTTATAACAATTCAATTTATATAAGTTCCCAACTCCGCTCGGAAAGTTGACAAAATTGCCCTCGGGCCCACGTGCCCGAATTCCTAAATTTTTCAAGGATAAAGGTTACCCATGACTTTACTAACTCCAATATATAATTTGCTTTAAATTTCATGCTCAAATTTGTGATAACAATCCAAATTACCAATTCTAGGTTTTTCTTCAAAATCCCAAATTTTCCACAATTTTTCATGTCTAATTCATGCATAACCCAAGTATTTAACTCAAGATGGGAAGGAATCACTTACCTTATGGAAGATGCCGAAAATACCACTCCAAAATCTCTCCAAAATCGCCTTCCATCGAAGAAATGAAGTGAAAATGAGCCAAGACCTCGATTTTAAAATGCACACTGCCCAGACCCGACATCGCACCTGCAGCCTCCAGCCTCGCACCTGCGCGCCCACAGGTGCGCCCAAGCACCCGCATCTGCAGCTTTCTCCTTTCCCAGCCAGCTACGCACATGCTCTTCCTCTTCCGCATCTGCGCCTTTGCATGTGCGAAAATAACCTCGCACCTGCGCCCCCAGCCAAGCCAGCCAAATCCGCATCGGTGATGCCAAAGCCGCACCTGCGGCCCTTGTTGCGCAGGTGCGGTCACACCAGACACCAGCAGCCTTAGCCTTTCCCGACTTCCAAATTCGATCTGATAACCACCCGGAATCCACCCGGGGCCCCCGGGACCCCATCCAATCCCAAAAAACAGTTCCAAAACATAATGTGGACCTGCTCATGGCCTCAAATCACATAAAATAACATCGAAACAATGGATCGCAACTCAATTCAATACTTATGAACTTTGAAATATCCAACTTCTAAATTCGATGCCGAAACCTATCAAACCACGTCCGATTGACCCCAAATTTTGCACGCATGTCACATTAAACATTACGGACCTGCTCCAACTTTCAGAATCAGAATCCGACCCCGATATCAAAATTTCCAATCTGGTCGGACTTCTTAAAAACCTTCAAATTTCTAACTTTAGCCAAATGACTTCAAAATGACCTACGGACCTCCGAATTCACTTCCGATCGCGCTCCCGACTACATAATCACCATACGGAGCTATTCCCAGACTCGAATACCAAACGAACATCAATATCACTGAAATGCACTTCAACCCAGACTTATGAAATTCTTCTAAAATGCTAACTTCTACAATATGCGCTGAAACGCTCCTGGGTCATCCAAAACTCGTTCCGGACATATGCCCAAGTCCCAAATCATCATACGAACCTGCTGGAACCTTCAAATCCTGATTTTGAGGTCGTTTACTCAAAAATACAATCTTAGTCAATTCTTCCAACTTAAGGCTTCCGAAATGAGAACTTTCTTTGCAATTCGACTCCGAACTTCCCGAAATTCAGTTTCGACCACGCCTACAAGTCATAATGCCTGAAATGAAGTTGCTCATGGCCTCAAACCGCCAAACGGCGTGTTAGATCTCAAAACAACTGGTCGGGTCGTTACATTCTCTCCCACTTAAACATACGTTCGTCCTCAAACGTGCTAAGAACTGCTCTAGAGTTGTCTAAAATCATTGCTTAACACCTCATGCACCTGCCCGTGCTACCACAACGCAGTTGAGTACATTTTCTCAAACAAATCTAAAGATATCCTCTTTTATCCATACCATAAGCTCAGAACCCAGTTCCAACTCCCGAAATTCTCTGCCAGGCCTGTTTCCATTACATAAACACCGAATCAATCACTACCTGAGGTACCGGAACATGATTGCATGCCTTAGATGAATTAGCACCATACACCACGTAATTCATCATTTAACCATAATGACACTCCCTAATCTTAATAGCTAAAGTTCTAAGAATTTGATGCTCCCAGTGCACCTCATGACACATATATATAGGTCTTGCTATAACGTTTACGATACCACCGCAACGAAGAAGGTGTGTAGAAATTTACAGCCAACTGCAGAGTTAACCAATCATTGAATCTCTCCTCTCCACTAGAATCATCACCTCATTACGAACCAACTAATAGTATTTGTCCTTTAATATACTTCACACGATCCTATCGCACTGATCCCTGGTCCAATAATCTCGTCTCACCCAGTATGAAATGCTCAGACAACAAGTCACCCCGGACATGACCAACAGTCTCACATGATGCCACAATGCGCCAATAGGCCACAACTCGAACATGATACATAAGGAAATGACTCAGGAAGGGACCACTCCACTCCCGCAACTAATATGAACTTTCCTCAGAAAATATAAAGTAAAACACAAGAAAAATAAATATAGGGGACTGTACTCAACATCACACTGTTGCAGCGTGCAACCCGATCCAAATAACATAACCGTGGCGGCGTGCCACCTGATCCACCCATAAAATTCACGTAAGGAGATACACACCGAGCTAAATTTCTCATTACCACAAAATATCGAATATCGATCACAAGCACACTAAGTGCATAATACCATCCTGGGGAGACTGATCGAGCCATATGCTACAACACTCAAGCACAACTGAGGTGCGATATATAATCTAAATCTCAAGAGCTATTCTGCTCACATAACGCCATCATATGTTAAATCTCAACACATAAGAAACTATCAAGCTGTTTCATAACTCACACGGCACAATCATAATATTACATGAAATGGACGAGGATGGAACAACATCTAATGTTCTAGTACCTCTCCATGAGAAGCGCTATAATGAAATGAACACACCTTACTCTTATGGAGCCCATAATTATATTTAAATCCATTCACAACCTTCAAGCCGATTCTGGTCGCACCAAGCTAGCCTAATAGCCTTACTTGTGTCCATAATAACCCACCTTTCCTTATAAAATTCAAGAACAGCCATCACAGCCGGAGCAAAGCCCCTACATCTGCAACCAAATGAACCGAGTGCCTTCCAGGCATAAACTCTCAAATAAACAATATTATACTTGTTTATACTTGGTCTGAATCTTCAATCAATCAAGTGACTACATGTCACACTCATACGATCTTCGCGAGGAATACATTTCCACGACCTCATGCACTAGATAACAAGTCTGCACCTTCATACCACCGGCCACACAACTGCTGTAAAACCTACCAAGAAATCTGCAACCAGAACGCAACGCCTCTTACACAACCTCCGATCTCAGGTGATGCTGAAGACAATATCAGCTTACTCTAAACATCCAAATCCCCTTCCTTACTCCTCTGAGCTCGTGACATCCTTGCCAACATCAAACTGCTACCTTGATCCTCGCTTCAAAATTTCATATCGTTAACTACACCTAACATGCCAATATGCAATCGCACAGGAATCTCGTCATAACTCCTGAACCACTAATAGGGTAAACACTTTATCACATAGAAACCTTTTACTTAACTCAATTCAAGATAACCACAACAACACAGGGATGAATTCTCATAATCACAAAACATGTAAATCTTCAAGTAATAGTCTATAACACCATAATCCTTCCGGGATCCGCCTACACATGACAGGCCACCATATTACTTGAATGCTTCAAAATAAAATCAATTACGGCGACCATCAAGCACTCACATGCATCGTCATAACTCACATGCATAACTAATCATGCTGAAAGGACTGACTACTACCCCCACTGCGCCAATTCAATCATGGCTGACCATCTAACTTTTCCAAATTTCCATTACTCGCGTTATTCTGCACTTTCGCAGGACCTAACTGATTCACTCGTATACCTCCAACTGAAATTGATATGACACTTAGCCGCGCACTCAACTTATCAACAGCAGACTTCCCCCACTTTGCTCAGGCCATAGATCAAGGTGAACAATAACTCACAATGCCCATACGCTAACACCGCTACAATATCGCAGTGAGATTTAATTAAACATTTCATAAGCTCATATAACACGACTCATATTATACCTTAATCCAATTGGCACTCACCTTAGGGATGATGATAACTCCAAATCAACACATAGAAACTCAATTCGCACTCACTTCGAGTGATTCCATTCCACGAGACTACTTTGTCTCCAAGCCCATAAATCGTTTGTCACGACCCAAACCAATGGACAGCGACGGGCACCCGGTACCTTACTCAACCGTGGACCAACATAACGTATCATACTATCGTAGATAACTGATCCGGTAGGCTGCCATGAGATATGTAGAATACAATGTGAGATACCAGCTTATACATAAGACATCCAGGCCTATAAGACCAAATATCCACTCGTATATTGAACATAGGTCGACGAGGCCATATAATCCTTTACGTACATGACATCTATCTACAAGCCTCTAAGAGTACATAATTTTCATAAAGGCCGGGATAGAGTCCCGCTATAAAGAAATACACGTCTAAATCATACTAACCAAACGAGCAACTCCGAAGCAAATGGAGCGCACCAACATCTTCCGTTGAGCTGATAGCCTACCTGGAGGGCTCTCGATCTGTCTATCGGGACCTGCGGGCATGAAACACAATGTCCCCAGGCAAAAGGGACGTCAGTACGAATAATGTACCGAGTATGTAAGGCACATAAATAAGTACATAACAGACATAGAAGAAATATAGAGTAAATGACTCAACCTGTAAGTCTGGATAACTTTGTAAATCATGAAATAATTATAGTGTCATGCATATGCGTGTGAATGTCATGTCGTGCATAGGTACATGTTTCATAACATCATTCGGCCTCTGAGGGCATCCAATCATATCATATTAGCCACTGTAAGAAAAATCATCAATGTATACCAATTGATCAGGTGGTGGTGCGTATATAA
>ML373806.1:0-44664 GCA_005239525.1 Nicotiana knightiana | reverse complement strand
GGGGAATCAAGAATATAGACACCCCTAGTATTTCTATGAATAGAGTAATTTATGGAAACCGTATTTTTGCTCGTTTCTTCTGTATAATTTGGATCATGCCAAAAAAAGAAAGAAGGGATGACCTTAACATACCTGAGCTGATTTTCTTGATAATCCCTCTAACACACGTCAATTGCGATAACACGCAATGGTGGATCGGGGTAAGAGAAAAATTTGTATGATATTCTTGAGAAAGATTTTACCAACTATAGCACATACACCAATGTAAATTCCAAGTCCACCTTTACCAGACTTCGCCAAATCCAACACTATGAGTGAATATGTGCTTAAGGTGAAAAGAGTATATCCAGCTAAGTTGTGCATTCCTGTATCAACTTTTATCAACTTTTGCCTCATTTATATGCAATAAGTGCCATTGTTCCAAGTGCAAACGGTTGATAGACTAGGGTTAGAACCTTTGAAAGATAATAATTTGGATACAGTGCATAGTAGTAATCATCCATGCTCAACAAACTATTCCAAGAAACAAGTGAACCAAGTTTCAGAATCCAACAAATAAGCATACCCATAAATTTCCCTTCAAGCCTAGTAGGACTTGGACTAATGCTTGAAATAGCAGTAGTCATGGCTGCTTTTTGGGGATAAAACTCCAACACCAAAGACTTATCAAGTGATAATAAAAGATAAGCTTCCTTAAAGTGAAGCATTGAATGGAAAAGAGTATTAATTCTTATGTTTCATTCTTTACATATTGTCGCCAACTTATCCCTTATCTCAAGGTCCATTTAAGCATGCCACATATATTCATAATGCATGAGTCACAATTGTTTAAGGAAAAATCTGCAACGTTATGATCTTATCCAAAATATTTTGGATAATTACCAACTACCCGCATAATTAAGAATTATCTCAAATTACTTAAAATACTACCCACTTTTAACATATCTTATACACCTTACTATCATGGTCATGTGGTATCTTGTATGGTACTAGTCCATAAATATCGGGTATTTGAGCTCGGGCCGTATTTTATTTCGAAATGTCAAGTTTCGACAAATATTCATTTTCTTCGATTTTCCTACCCTCTCACCTTCACGAATTTACTCATCACTTGTTTGAAATAGCATAATCCTTATAATCTCCAAATAATATTTTCATTGGACTGATGTTAATTACATTACGACAAATTCAACGTACAATACTATATGGTAAAACATCATCGTATTTTAATACTGCGAAGCGTGACATTATCTTAATGTAGTACTGCGGGACGTAATGTCGACGTAATATTGCAGGGTGTAACATCATTCCCCCCTTTGGAACATTCGTCCTCGAATGTTGACTGATGCTCTTGTCATTTTAATAACTTATAGCTCTTGTGAATACCTTAATACTCTCCTTTCCATTTAGGTAGTTGTTCTCTGAATAAATCCAAAGGCTAGGGCATTTCCCCTTTAGGCCTCTTTCCGAGGCCATGACTTGGGATTGAATTCCTTCCAATCTCGTAACTGTTTCTACCTTCCATCATGCAGATTTTACAATACTGACCTTGTGAGTGTGCCTATGTGACTCACCTCTCCTTTTTCCTCCAGCTTTTAGCCAATCCTGAAGTTCTTCACTTGGCATTTTGTCGAACTTACGAATATTGCTATATCTTATTTCATAGACCCGGTTATCCATTCGTATGACTTTACTGCATTTATGTAGGTCATACTATACAATAACTCTTACCTCAATTTTTCGTTACTGAGGTCTGCTACAAAATCCCAGGTTACTTTCATTGCTTATCCCATACGTATAAATCTATGTCTTCTAATGCTTCCACATTACTGTTCATCTTAAGAATGATGGCCTAACCTCCTCTCATACTTTATAACTTTTATCCATCCGTTGTTGATTCACCTCTATTTGATCCATAATCCACCCCTGATAACTTAACCTTTTGTATAATATTGCCACTAGGATTCACGTTTTATCGAGGAACATCTGAAATGATTAGATTGATCCACCTGGGGCAAACCCTGCTTTCATAATCGTATCTCACAGCATCCCAATGTGATTCACCTTGCGTGAGTATTTTAATCTTGTCCAATTCATGAGATCCCTTTCTTTTCTTTGTCAGATGATTACTCAATCGAAAGCCCAAACGTCATCCTTTGTCTATAACAATTACACCCTCATTCTATTAACTGGGAAGCATTCCATCTCTTCTAAATGTTATTAGTCTTAGACTCCATTGAGTTCATTCAGGGTATAGTGAGCTTTGTATAACTTAGAGAAACCATATGCTCTGCTTGTTTTCATGGGCTTAATTCTGAGGACTTATCCATTTTGTTATATCTTGCGAACTACACATCTCTATTTATATTACTTGCAACCTTTCAACTTGCTTACATCATAGATTTCCTTATGTCATCTTGGGAACGTCAAGCGAGACATCACATCGTCTCTAATTCTTCTTTATTCTCTTAACGTCAAGCGAGACATCACATCGTCTCTAACTCTTCTTTATTCTCTTAGTCAGGACTTTTGATACCTAGACCATAGGATGGAAGATATGCTACTGGCGACGCTACTATCATTCCTGGATACTGAATCCCCGCGTTTCTAGCCGTTTATCCGCAGTATGGAATATTCATAGCCTTCTACATTTGAGTATCTTGTACGTTGTTCACCTTTTCCTTACTTACCTTAAAATATTACCTCACATTATTCTATCTCTTTCTTAACCTTCCTTCCACATAGGTATGATTCACAGCCATAGCTTGAAGCTCTTATTATAACATTGTGCGTACACAATCTGGTAGGAGCTTCGTACTAACTTCTTATGAGGCTTGTACTTTTCGGATTGATTTATCATAGGGCTGTTATAGATATGGTTGTTGTACTTCCTCTATTTTACCTCTGATATTAAGAGTGATCCTGCAATTTTCTCGATCACGATTTCTACAAAATCTGGGTCCAATAATCGGATTCCTGATTTACTTCGTTGATGTAACTTTTTGGTTTCCTCCTTCTTCTGATCGGCCTTTATGTTGTCTTAAGTTATCTTCCAATATGCGGCTCATGGTATTAGTTATTACTTTAACCCTCCATGGACGCCATGGAATATCCATGATATAATCTTCTAACAATTCATTCCTTTGTCTATAACCTGGGCTCAATTCTTTCTTTTAACTTATACCGGAATCTTCTACCGCTGTATGATTGTCAGCATATATGCTGCGTGAATAATACTCGAAACTCTTAAGTGCGTTCATAACGTAACCAACTCTGGATCATTGATCGAATGATTCTTTTGTTCCTTCTTAGCTTTCTTTAAACGTAAACCATTACCTTTTTCTAGTCTTTCTTCCCCCTTGGGGGTGCATACTTAGCTTATCTTAGATCTCACGCATGCCGGAGTTTTCGTACAACTCATACGATCTTCGAATGTTGCTTTTGATTTTACTTCCCGTTCGCTAGCCATGGTAGGTTCCTCTTTCTTATGGAGGATTTATAATGTTGTTGTGAAACTGTTGTTACAAGATCATTTCCTCTTTAGGTCATTGTTCTTAGTTTGAACCTCATTCCTCATTTCCTCAGTTAGTCTTTCACTGTAGTACTTAGGAAGGACCCTCTGACTCTTGTAAAGCTGCGAGCTTATTACACCGTATACCCAATAAAATTTTTGATGTTCTTCCTCGCCTACAATTATCTGTAGTTACTTACCTCCACACCCTTGTGCTTGTACGGTTGCTTCTGAACTGATATTTGACTCTTCCCAGTGGCACTCTCTTTTATTCCCGTAACATTCATATGGTACTTTTAACTACCCCGACTCCTATTTGAATATGTCTCAAGTATTATGATGACATTAATGCGGGGGTGAATTCTCCCTGTTAGGGTTCACCATATTTATCTTGCATGGTCTGTTGATTTGTCTGTAATCTCTTCTCTAGTCATGACTAGGCTCTTCCTGAATCAACTACTAACTACTCGTCGTCCCTTTCTCATATTCATAATCCGCATAATCTCTCTTGGGTTATTTCCTTTGTCCGACTTACCTCTTGCACTGGCTCCTTATTTATCAGTAACCTTTCGGGTAGGAACCCTTAATTCTTTTTTCTGACATCATGCTTACATAATGTTCTGAAATCATAGCATATCTTTTTTATCTCTGGCGTCTTTTCACATCGTCGAAGACCCTTACTCGCCTTGCACTAGTCCTTTTGTACCAAGGATAACAAAATTCCTTATTCGCGAGGGTGATAATTACTATAACTAGCACATACAGTCCCTTAAGCTCAACTCCGCTCACATTGCTTGCTTTAGGGAAGCGTCTTCCTGAATGACCATTCTATGAATTTCTCATGAATCTTCTTCTGTTGTCCCTTCTATTATCGCCAGAACGCAATCTAAAATTCTCACGATACCGACTATTATTGAATCACTCAGTCCTAATTCATGTTTAGTTTATCTTGTTCACCAACCCATACTGGTTCTATTACTTTGGGGTCTAACTTTTCCTTTTGGTAATCACGTTAGATTCACGAACTTATTTCTCGAAATAAGGATATGGCTTTATGGCCTATACCCTTTCATTGTCTTAAGGCCTACCACCTCTTCCTTCACCTGACTATGGACCCGGTATTATCGTCATCTTTTTTTATCTATTGTTGTCATCCATATATCACATCTCCCTCATAATTATTCCTTATCTCTCTTCTCATTACTCTGCTAATATTTCTGCCTATCCCTTTCTCGTGAAAATTTCAACACGACATTCTTTCGCTTTTAGCTCTCCTTGCTTCATTCATCGATTCTTCGGGTTGCTCAACGTCCTCGCTTTACTGGGGACGAGAGTCACACTAAAGTAATGTTTGTCCCTTACAGGCTTTCAGTGTTTATCTTTATAGTACTCATATCTAGCTGTACTATTTTAGAGTGCACCATCTGGGTGCCTCACAAGGAAACCTATTAGTAAATTCTGCAATATCCTTCGGAAATGTGAACTAACGCAAACAATCCATTCACCATTTTGAGTTACTCTAATCCCAGCCGGATCCTGATATCCCATCCTTCTCTTAAACTACACCTGTTAGCTTCCGTAGGGCATAAATGAGATAGGTGCGGCCAATTATACATACCTCTGTTATTGTTGAAGGTAACTCACAATGCTTATATCTCTTTTCCTGAATCGTAGATATTGATCATCTTCACTAACTGGATACCTCGTTCCCTTCTTCATCTTGCTTCTTTTACTTGTTGAAACTTGTATCTATCTTCTGAATCTCTTAATGCTTTTCACCATATGGGTGGATAGATATTCATGCCTTAGGAATCCTTTTCTGGAAGCTCACCCGTCTTAGTACACACATGATCTGCTGGAGACCTTACATTTACTCATCATAAGAATCATGCAAAATCGATTTTCTCTGACACAACTCTTCCACACCTATTTCTCTTACCAACCGTCTTTCTGAATGTAGGCATCGTCGTAAGATAGAGTTTAGAAAATTGAGTTTTTACAACTGATCTCTACCACACGATCTAGAATAAGAAGAAAGAGTAACAGTCTTAAATGCCCTGTAGCCTCCTGCTTATAAGTGTGGTGCACGACACACCCATAAACAAGACTCTACTAGACATGGCTTGTAGACTCCTTAGGACAGAACTGCTCTGATACCACTTTTGTCAAGACCCAAACCAATGGACCGCGACGGGCACCCGGTACCTTACTCAACCAAGTACGAACATAATGTATCATACTATCGTAGATAACTGAGCTGGTAGGTTGCCCTGAGATATGTAGAATACAACGTGAGATACCAACTTATACATAAGACATACGGGCCTATAAGACCAAATATCCACTCGTATATTGAACATAGGCCGACGAGGCCATACAATCTTTTACGTACATAAAATCTGTCTACATGCCTCTAAGAATACATAATTTTCATAAAGGTCAGGACAGAGTCCCGCCATAAAGCAATACACGTCTAAATCATACTAACCAAACGAGCAACTCCGAAGCAAATGGAGCGCACCAACGTCTTCCGCTGAGCTGATAGCCTACCTAGAGGGCTCTCGATCTGTCTATCGGGACCTGCGGGCATGAAACACAGTGTCCCAAGTCAAAAGAGACGTCAGTACGAACAATGTACCGAGTATGTAAGGCACGTACATAACAGACATAGAAGGAATATAGAGTAAATGACTCAACCTGTAAGTCTGGATAACTCTGTAAATCATGAAATAATTATAGTGCCATGCATATGAGTGTGAATACCATGTTGTGCATAGGTACATGTTTCATAACATCATCAGGCCACTGAGGGCATCCCATCATATCATATCATATCATCCACTGTGGGAAAAATCATCAACGTATACCAGCTGATCAGATGGTGGTGCGTATATAACGCCATAACCTTTCCCATTTCCCATATACATATATATAATGCCATGTATAAATGCATGATATGCATATGAAATACGTTAATAAAATCTCTCGGTACGTCATAAGGCCATTATGCCTCTGATTAATATCATGAAATAAACTTTAACAACATATGTATTTTTTAGACTCATGAACATATGATATAATAATAATTCACATGGGGAATCAAGAATATAGACACCCCTAGTATTTCTATTAATAGAGTAATTTGTGAAAATCGTGTTTTTGCTTGTTTCTTCTGTATAATTTGGATCATGCCAAAAAAAGAAAAAAGGGATGACCTTAACATACCTGAGCTGATTTTCTTGATAATCCCTCTAACACACGTTAATTGCGACAACACGTAATGGTGGATCGGGGTAAGAGAAAAATTCGTATGATATTCATGAGAAAGATTTTACCAACTATAGCACATACACCAATGTAATTTCCAAGTCCACCTTTAACAGACGTCGCCAAATCCAACACTATGAGTGAATATGTGCTTAAGGTGAAAAGAGTATATCCAGCTAAGTTGCCCTTTCTTGTATCAACTTTTGCCACATTATATGCAACAAGTGACATTGTTCCAAGTGCAAACGGTTGATAGACTAGGGTTAGAACCCTTGAAAGATGATAATTTGGATACAGTGCATAGTAGTAATCATCAATGCTCAACAAACTATTCCAAGAAACAAGTGAACCAAGTTTCAGAATCCAACAAACAAGCATACCCATAAATTTTCCTTCAAGCCTAGTAGGACTTGGACTAATTCTTGAAATAGCAGTAGTCATGGCTACTTTTTGGGGATAAAATTACAACACCAAAGAATTATCAAGTGATAATAAAAGATAAGTTTCCTTAAAGTGAAACATTGAATGGAAAAGAGTATTAATTCTTATGTTTCATTCTTTACATATTGTCGCCAACTTATCCCTTTTCTCAAGGTCCATTTAAGCATGCCACATATATTAATAATGCATGAGTCATAATTGTTTCAAGGCAAAATCTGCCAGTTATGATCTTATCCAAAATATTTTGGATAATTACCAAGTACCCGCATAATTAAGAATTATCTCAAATTACTTAAAATACTACCCACTTTTAACATACGTTATACACCTTACTATCATGGTCATGTGGTACCTTGTATGGTACTAGTCCATAAATACCGGGTATATTAGCTCGGGCCATATTTTATCTCAAAATGTCAAGCTTCGACAAAAATTCATTTTCTTCGATTTTCCTACCCTCTCACCTTCACGAATTTACTAATCACTTGTTTGAAATAGCATAATCCTTATAATCTCCAAATAATCTTTTCCTTAGACTGATGTTAATTACCTTACGACAAATTCAACGTACAATACTACAGGGTAAAACATCGTCGTATTTTAATACTACGAAGCGTAACATTATCGTAATGTAGTACTACGGGACATAATGTCGACGTAATATTGCAGGGCGTAACACCATTTCATGCTCTCCTTGCATGCATATTCACATCTTCTACCGGCATACCCATTCGGATAACCCTTCTATGAACCCGAAGTCATTTCTCCCTTCTATGAACCCAAATGCTACTCGGCATGCCAAAGATAACATAGAACAAATTCCGCTGCAAAAGCTCGATTCTTAACCATACTGTGGGCATGAAATCCTTAGACACCACATTCTGACCTCCGAATTTACTAGGACCGCTACTGAGAGTCACCCACTCTGGCTTGGTCCCGAATATAATCAACTCCACGGCTTCTCTGGTACCTGAAAACCCATCTTGAATAAGCACCCGAGTGAATCACTTCCCTTGCAAATTACCTCTGCACTAAGCATAAGTCCTGAATCTTTCCAAAGCCTAAACCTGGTTCCATAAGGCCAACCCCTGCACACATTTATCAAATCCTATGCTCAATTACTACTCATGCCTTCTTCCCTTAGCTGTAATAACCCACTAATATGCCGATGACCAGAATATTCGCCACTAGATACCCATGCAACCCAATCATAGGAGGTGGAACTCTCCCACTTAGCCTGAAGCCGTTATTACACAAATCTGGAACTCACCAAGAATCTTCCTTCATTGTTGACATGATCATGCATAACCAACTCGCCAAATTCCTTGAAATCCTTCCGTTAGCATTTCGCAAACACTCTGAGTCATTAACCACATTCTCATATTCGACCTCTTGCTGAATTAGTCAGTAAAATCCCTCGTGAAACTCCGCCAACCACGCAACCACCGGCCTGCTCACCGAAGATAACCAAACCTGTGGAAATTACCAACTGACACCTTCCAACGACGTTGTACTGCACAATCTCTACGACCTCAATACCCCATCCTACGCCCGTTCTCGTTTACCAACTTTACCAATCTGTCCGCTCCTCATGGACATCTACTAAGTGCGTGACAATATCTTCTAATTCACAGCTATGCTGCATCCTTCTTCATATCGAACAACTCCTCTCTATTGTATCCAATCTTCCACCGAAATAGCCAATATTTCAATTTAAGCCCGTGGACCTAATCACCGTCCGCTAAAATTCTCAAATTGCTCCAAACTTCTCCTCAAGATGTCAGCTATCTCACCATAGAACCCATGTGCTACGCTGCCACTCTCCCACTTTGGTCAAACTTACTCCTTTAAGCAACTGCTCGACTTCCACTTCTTACACCTGGCCTTCTAGAAATTTAACCGTTGCCTGACACTTCGCACATGTCTTCCTTCATCGTATGATGCCTAGTTGTTGCCTCAAATAAATATCATTCTCTGTGGCACTTAAACCAGCAGATCACCACAACTTTAAACCATTCCGAAGATCCTCTTTCACGAGTCGCCTACATTAGAAATAAATGTTCAATCCTGAACCACCGTACACCACGATCTCTGAGATCCACTTCTTCAATACTACTTCACAATACTCTGACCCAATGCAACCGAAGAAAATATGGTACCAGCGAACTGAACATATCCTATTTGATCAAAGACGATGATGCCGCATCATGGATGAAGATTCCTCCTCTCTTGAAAACACCCAGTCTCATTACCTTATCAACCCGAACCTGATCATTTATAGTCCAATTGTTTTTCCTCTACCAGAAATAAAATACTTAAATCTCGGAATCACTCTCCGAGTAGAACTCCTATCAAGTCATTCATTTCCCCGACATATGTGCAAGCATCCTATCATCATATCAATACCGTCTGATAACCAGTCGTAAGCATCATAACAACCTGAGCATAGCCTCAAAGCTCTTAGAAACACAAATACTGAGTTGAAACAACATAATATCCTCCCTCAGAGCAACGACAATAGCCCCAACCAACTACGCATGAAAAAACATCATGCACCACATTCGTAGTACCATTACGATTCCTCAAATTCTCGATTTATAGCAAGCGTTTCGCGACGTGTAAATTTAGTAAGAAGAAACGTACGCATAAGCCTCAAAGGAATAAAAATGCACGATGAGGAATCAAGAAGGGAAGTACTCCTAACAGCCCTGTAGCCTCTCGAAGATAAGTACAGACGTCTCTGTACCGATCCACAAGACTCTACTAGACTTGCTCATGACTCGTAAAACCTAAGGGAACCTAGTGCTTTGATACCAGGTTGTCACGACCCAAAATCCACCAAGGTCGTGATGGTGCCGGACACCACAGTCAGGAAAGCCAACACTCAATGGTTAATTAAATTCCTATTTTAGTATTTTTGAAAATCATTACTTTTTATTTCATTATATAAAAATCAAATAAAGTTACTGAGTAATAACAGTGTTTTAAATAATTCAATCGACGAATACAACCTAAAGTCATCCCAAAACCTGGTGTCACAAGTGCATGAGCAAAATTTCTAGGAAGTATACATGTGATACAATATTTTTCCGGAATACAAACTGGACAAAGAAATTAAAAGTACAATACAATACATCTGAGGGACACTCTGCCGGCTGCGGGTCATCTCGGGAGGTGCAGCTCACCCAAGTCCCCATATTAACCGCCACAACGCCAAGCGGGGCCAATAAATGTACATGTACCTGTGCAACAAATGTAGTATGAGTACGAAAACCACGTGTACTCAGTAAGTATCCCGCCTAACCTCGAAGAGGTAGTGACGAGAGGTCGAATCTGACACTTGCTAGAGGTCAATTTAATATAAACAAGGGTGACACTAAGCATGGACATCATAGGTAATTAACAGATAGTGATAGGAGGTAACAACTTCTTCCACATTTACAAATTTGAAGTCTTCGTCATTTCAATTGACAACTTATAATTCAAGGCCAATAAGCAGTTAAAATTAACAGAAAATACTCAGTAAATATCATGCGCAAGTATGCCGAGGGTCGAACGGCTCGAACCAACGATAAATATAAATTGTGCACTGCTGAAGGGTCGAACGGCTCGAACCGTAGATAAATGTAAATTGTGCACTGCCGAAGGGTCAAACGCTCGAACCATAGATGCATCTATTACCCCGCTCGCGAATTGATCATGCGAAGCGGTCATATATAAATAATAGAGTTATCCTGCTCGCGAATCATACATGCGACTCAGGTACTCATAGATACACATATTCACACAATAAATTCACATTTTTTTCAGGAAAAAAAAGAAAAAATTACTCAAGGATGTGATAAAATTCTCTTTTAATGGACACAAAGATAGCATTTAAATCTTTTCCGGAAATTCGTTTGCCAAGTTCGATAAGATTTTAAATATTATAAATTTATCAGTAAGGTTACCAGTACGGAAAAATAAAACATGCTTTACCAGGAAAATAATTATCAAAGCAAATTCAATTCTCTTTCTAGACGATTAAGAAAATAAACTATAACCTTCTTAGGTATTCAGTTACTAATTCGATAATATCAACAGTCTAATTTCATCAAAAAATTACAAGTACAACACGTAAAGCATGCTAGTGGGTCCTAGACTACCCAGACACAAGCATAATAGTAGCTACGCACGGACTCCTGTCACCTCGTGTGTACGTAGCCCGCACAAATAGTAGCACATATTCAATTAGTTCACCTATGGGGACAATTCCCCCTCACAAGGTTATAAAGGAGACTTACCTCGCTCCGAAGATTCACAACCGGCTTCCAAGCCCTTCCGATGACTCACATTGATGTACAACATTCCAAAACTATCCAAATAACGGGAAAACCAATGAAAATATACCCTACTTATAACAATTCAATTTATATGAGTTCCCAACTCTGCTCGAAAAGTTGAACAAATTGCCCTCGGGCCTACGTGCCCGGATTCCTAAATTTTTCAAAGGTAAAGAATACCCATGACTTTACTAACTCCAATATATAAGTTGCTTTAAATTTCATGCTCAAATTCGTAGTAACAATCCAAATTACCAATTCTAGGTTTTTATTCAAAATCCCAAATTTTCCACAATTTTTCATGTCTAATTCATGCATAACCCAAGTATTTAACTCAAGATGGGAAGGAATCGCTTACCTTATGCAAGATGCCGAAAATACCACTCCAAAATCGCTCCAAAATCACCTTCCATCGAAGAAATGAAGTACAAATGAGCCAAGACCTCGGTTTTAAAATGCACACTGCCCAAACACGACCTCCGCACCTGCGGCCTCCAGCCTCACACCTGCACGCCCGCAGGTGCGCCCAAGTACCCGCACCTGCGGCTTTCTCCTTTCCCAGTCGGCTCCGCAACTGCGTTTCCTCTTCTGCATCTGCGCCTTTGCAGGTGTGAAAATAACCTCGCACCTGCGCCCCCAGCCAGGCCATCCAAATCCGCATCTGCGACGCCAAAGCCGCAGCTGCGGATATGCACCTGTGGCCCTTATTGCGCAGGTGCGGTCACACCAGACACCCCCAGCCTTAGCCTTTCCCAACTTCAAAATTCGATCCGATAACCACCCGGGGTCCCCGGGACCCCATCCAATCCCACCAACTAGTTCCAAAACATAATGCGGACCTGCTCCAGGCCTCAAATCACATCAAATAACATCGAAACAGTGGATCACAACTCAATTCAATCCTTATGAACTTTGAAATTTCCAACTTCTACATTTGATGCCGAAACCTATCAAATCACGTCCGATTGACCCTAAATTTTGCACGCAAGTCACATTCAACATTACAGACCTGTTCCAACTTTTGAAATCGGAATCCGATATCAAAATTTTCCACTTCCGGACAGATTTCTTAAAAATCTTCAAATTTCTAACTTTAGCCAAAGGACTTCAAAATGACCTACGGACCTCCGAATTCACTTTTGATCGCGCTCCCAACTCCAGAATCACCATACGGAGCTATTCCCAGACTCGAAATCCCAAACAAACATCAATATCACTAAAATACACTTCAACCCAAACTTATGAAATTCTTCTAAAATGATGACTTCTACAATATGCGCCGAAATGCTCCCGGGTCATCCAAAACCCGTTCCGGACATACGCCCAAGTCCGAAATCATCATACGAACCTGTTGGAACCTTCAAATCCTGATTCTGAGGTTGTTTACTTAAAGATCCAATCTTAGTCAATTCTTCCAACTTAAGGCTTCTGAAATGAGAACTTTCTTGAGCCTCAAGTCATAATACCTCAAAATGAAGCTGCTCATGGCCTCAAACTGCCAAACAAGGCGTTAGATCTCAAAATGACCGGTCGGATCGTTACAGTTGGTAGAAACGCAGAACTGAGAGTAAAAGTTATTGCATTGGAGGAACTCGTTGGAACTGTTGATGGTGATCAATTTGTAACAATTGTGACTCGTCTTCCCTATCTTGAGGAAGATATGAATAGGCTGAGCCAAGTGTGCACACATCTGAAAGCGAAAAATGGGTTGCTGCGTTGTGCTGTTCACAATGATGATATCCAGCGTGGGGCAGATCGTATCAAGGTCAAAATTCCTGAGCCTAAAGATTTTAATGGTGCAAGAAGTGCCAAGAAACTCAAAAATTTCATGTGGGATATGGAGCAGTACTTCCAGGCTGCCCATGTGCGAGATGAAGACAAAGTCACCATTACGACTATGTACTTGGTGGACAATGCAAAACTTTAGTGAAGGACGCACGTGGCAGACGATGCAAGTGAAGGTAGGCCGATAGACTCTTGGAAAGGGCTAAAAAAGGAGTTGACGGATCAATTCTTTCCTAGCAATGCGAGCTGGATTGCTAAAGATCGTTTGAAGAAGTTGGAACAAACTGGAACAGTAAGGGATTATGTCAAAGATTTTAGTTCTTTGATGTTGGATATAAGCAACATGTCTAAGGAAGACAAGCTGTACAATTTCCTTTACGGGTTGCAGTCGTGGGCGGAGATGGAACTTCGAAGGCAGAATGTGAAAGACCTTCCCAGTGCCATTGCAGCTGCAGATGCTTTGGGTGACTTCCGACTGGGGCAAGAATGTTCTGATTACTCTACTACTTCAAAGTCCCAAAATGGAAACAAGGACAAGGAAAAAGAGTGGAGGAAAAATGGGAATGACAAGGGTAATGTTGTTGAGGGAAATGACAATGGAAAGGAAAAGCAATATGCTGGACCTTCGACAAACAAGGGACAAAACAACAAGTTTGATGGTTGTTTTATTTGCAAAGGACCATATATGGCGAGGGACTGTCCAAAACTCGAACGACTTACAACTTTGTTTGCTAAAGAAAAAGGTGAAGATGAGCCGAACAAGAAAGAACATGAGCAGGAGATGGCATATATAGGGCCTATGGTGGTGCTGAAAAATGCGGAAACTGCTTCGTCGAGGATGGCGTATTCTTTGGGTGGGGGTGGTTTGTTAGCCCCTTAAC
Source organism: Nicotiana knightiana (assembly GCA_005239525.1). NCBI lineage: Eukaryota > Viridiplantae > Streptophyta > Magnoliopsida > Solanales > Solanaceae > Nicotiana > Nicotiana knightiana. The sequence continues at coordinate 30,457 of ML373806.1, read as the reverse complement.
AAGGTTCCTCGGAAGGTTTGGTTATGACAAGGATTTTCATGATGGCCTTGACATACAACCTGAAAAATAAGGCAACATCATGAAGGGCAGCTCGGCATGACGAACTATGTGGTGTTGACAAACGCACCTTGATGGAGGCAAGGCGCAGTTCACATGGACGTGTGGGTTGGTATGACAATGGAAAGGCAAAGACATGTCAAAGCAGGGGCCAATACATGGCAAGACAAGTCAAAGCAAGGCAATGCGGGACAAGCACTGACATTAATATGGGCAGATTCGATCAAGTTGAGGGCGACTTGACATAGGCGAGAAGCTGTGGCAATAGGCGTGTGTGGCTAAGTCAATATGCGGCAAGATTTGGTTATGACATTGGGGCATAGCAGTGACAAAAGGCAAGGCTGGGTGCAATGCCAGCCTTGGGCGTGCAGCAACTGACCGAAACAAGCACATGCAGTGCACATGATAGGGCGGTTGAGCGATTACAACTGCATCATTCAAGCATGACTGGTCATGGGGATAAGTGGAGGCACGTTTTTAGATCATGGCTGATTTTGTGACGTAGTGATACACGTTTTTAGCATGTTCCCTATGTTTTCTCATCAGTTGGGATTTGTCAACTAATTGTCTAAAATGCTGCCAAGTGTAATTGGGCAGCCTGCACTATAAATATGTGCATAATGTTGTCCCAAAGGGGCAGAACTTAGTCTTGTGGTACAATTGTTAGCTAAATTCGTCTAAGTGTATTCCTAAGGGTGAAAAATCATTTTGGGGTAGGGAAATAGGATGTTCTTTATTCTTACCTATAGGGTTGGCTTTATTGTGTGCTTGTATTTACATAGTAATACGAGTTGGGAAGAGATTTCTGTAAATTCGTGTGTGCCTTTACTTTTCTTGCTGCCTAAATTTATTCTAAGTCCCAAACGTCCTAAAATAATTCTAAGTGTTGGAGAGGCTGAAATCAAGGCTGGTCTTGACTGCCGCGCAGTGGTGAACCTCGGGCAGAATTCGAGTGACATAAATGACCCCTATGACACTTACCAATGTTCGACATCAGTTGGGCTCTTCTCTCGCGTATTTTGTTTTTTTGAAGAATTAACTAAAATATTCGTTCAATCGTTTAAATTAAAAATAATCGATGTATATATAATTCATATATAATATATGTATAATATAATCAATATGTAATTTATATCTATTGGCTCGGAAAAGTAAACAATGAATCTGCTGGCTATTTATATAAAGATTCTTCTTTAATTACTAAGTTCTCCTTTAGTAGTTTACACGAACTACTGAAAAGAAGTTATTAGGAAAATATTGAAACTTTGAAAAGATGGAAACTAAATTTTAAAGAAACATCAACGGAAGTTTGAGTTGTCAAAAACCCACTCTTTTCTCCCAGAAAACCACCCTTTTTCTTTTCCATTCATCCAATATTGCATCATGTATCCAGATACCAACCAAAATCCAATACCTCCTAAACCACTGGATATAAATACAAAGCAAACATTAATGACATTAATGGAAATGGATTCCTCTTCCTTCAAGGAAAAATTAATGGAAGATGAATTGTTTCATTCACCTCTGCCACACCAAATCCCCACGGACACTAACTTACCTCTGGATAATGAGGACATTCAAGTCCAAGAGCCACACAATAATACATATGTTGTACCAATTACAAAGGAAGACAAAATAAGAATTTATCACCCATGGAGATTCTCCCTCATTATAAAAATTCAAGGCAAAAGAATCCTCCACGATGTTTTAAAAAAAAAATTAAACTATGGAGACCAACTAAACCCTTTCCACTGATCAATCTAGGGGAGGATTACTACATTATTTGCTTCAATAAAGAGGAGAACATGGTAAAATCTCTACCGAATGGACTCTCTGTACAACACTGGGAACCAAACTTTGTGGAAACAAAGGCAAGACAATCCTTTACTGTTATTTGGATCAGGCTTCCTCATCTCCCAACTGAGTTTTATGACGGTGAAATACTAAAAAAGGTAGGGAGCACAATAGGCAGGTTTCTAAAAGTTGATGATTGCACCTCATCAGCCTTAAGAGACCGATATGCCCGATTATGCGTTGAACTCCCTCTCGACAAACCAGTGAAACTGTTTCTTCATAGGCTCACACAAGCAGCAAATTCTATATGAAGGAGATGACTTATTATGTAAAAATTGCGGACATCTAGGCCACCCTACTAGACAGTGCAAACTATTGAGACACAACTTCACACAGGAGACATCATCAAAAAACAAAAATATCCAACCAAATCCAGTGCATGAGGAAGAAGGAGATGGATGAAAGATTGTTTCTTTCATCTAAGGAAAGAAGAAATAACCAGGAAAAAAATCAACCAAGATTAAGCAAAACACTCCGGTGACAGGTATAAACGTCAACATCTTTGATGCCAACACTGGTAAGTACTTGACATCCCAAAAATTTGCTTATAAAAATAAGAACTCCTCAAACACAAATCTGTCAAGATCAGAATATCTTCTCAACCAAAATGTGAAGACAAAAAACCACTTTTCCCTATTAAAAGAAACAAACACGGTTTTGGACAATACCACTTTCAACGCCAATCAAATGCTTAAAAAAGGTATTATTTTTTATAATAGTAATAAACTGATTAATAATATAAAAAAAATAATGGTAACACAATGGACCCACCTACACTAATGGACTGCCTAGCTTTCCCCCACCCTTACAGGAGCACGCCTCCCCCACCCACCAATCATCTTGCATGCAATCTATTAATGATGAGATTATAACCAAAAATCACTCCAATATTAATCCTAATAAATCTTACTTATCTTCTCGAAACACGGAACGACTCCCCATTGAACAAAACAAATCCATGCAGGATCACTCTAACCTACAACACATGGCAAGCACTCAAAACTCCTCTCAACAAATTGCCGACACAAACCTACACGTATACCAGAACCAATCATCTCCCATGCCTATTAAAACTACTACGCTAACCCATTCCAAAAACATGCAAACAACCACCCTAATCATTGAAAATCAAGAAGCTGCTCTACAAAATCCTAAGAGCAATTCGAGAAATTTTTTATACTCTATAAAACATCTTCAAACCAACAACAATGCCAAGAATTCCCATATCAGTGAGAAGGCGCTACCGCCTGATACAATTACAGAGACCAAATCACCCTCTGAACATGGACAATACTCCACCACCCAAAAATCCAAGCCTGCCTCGCAGGATCCTAATCCAACCACCGCTACCACAGAATCACCAACCCCTTTCATGGGTGGAGATGGGTCTGATAGGACATGCCATATCGTTCAACATCGTGTTGGAGGGCAGGGAAACAATGATTGTGCTACAAAACACTCACTACCTAGCCCAACTAATTTCACAGGGTGTTCGTCTAGCGATGAACAAATACATAAATCAAATCTGGATAAACAATATACTCCAGCCAGTAGCTCCAAATATGCCTGCCAATCTAACTCATGTCGTTAGGGAAGCATGGAACCTTCCAACCCACTTCGTACCCATTCAGAGCACAACTCCACCAATGGAGTTACCTTTCTTCACAATGGAAGTGGTGAAAAACATAAACCCTGTATTCACTCCTTGGAATACACAGCCAGACACACCCCAAACTTCCCATGCACAAAACACACAACACATGCACAACCAGGGTTCTCCACATCAACACACACATCTAAATCCAGTTCAAATTGATCAACCAATGGAGGAAGAGGTGGATCCAGTCAACTTAATACTAGAAAACATAATGGAAGATTCAAACCTCGACGAAATAAAGGTATTTCTATTCATGGAGATGCAGGAGCAGAGGCAGATTCTTTATTGTCCATTGTGCACTTGTTCCTCCTGTAGACCCAACAGTGGGTCAACATGCGATGATGCTAGTGCCATTTCAGAGGAGGAACCTGATACTCGCAACAAGAGTGAGGGAGAATGGATACATACACAACCACAACCTCAACATGATAGAGCTACTACCTTCATAATTTGGAATATTCGTGGAGGAACAACAAGGAGTTTAGGCTAAGTTTCAGAGAATTGGTTGACACCCACCATCCCAGTATGGTCATCATTTTGGAGACCAAAATGGACTGCCACCTTCCTCTTCTTAATCCGTTTGGTTTCTCGGATATGATAGACATTCTGGCATATGGGCAATCAGGTGGTATGGTCATCCTGTGGGATCACACTATTGTTAATGTGCACAGTTTTGTGCATAGAATCCAAGAGATAAGTGCCATTATAGAGGTAATTTATACAAAAAAAATCTTGACTATTTACTTTTATTTATGCTAGTACTAATAAAGTTCTAAGAAATAAAATGTGGCAGAACCTTATAGAACAACATGCATCCTACACAGGCCCATGGCTTATGGGAGGAGATTTTAATGATGTCCTTAATGAAAATGAAAAAAATAGGTGGTAGAATTATTAATAGAAAACGTTCTAAGCTTTTATGGGATTGTATAAACAATTTCAACCTTATAGACCTAAGTCAAACCATAAAAGAAAAATAACGGCCTAATTATGGAAAGACTTGACAAAGTCTTTGCCAATGAGGAATGGATTAGTCATTCCCTATGGCCACTGTAATGCATCTTCCTAAAACACACTTTGACCATAATCCTCTTCTAATAGAAATTATCCCTAAAAACAATGTTGTGGCCAAAAACCTTTTAGGTTGGAAACATTTTGGTGTAGGCATCCCCAATTTATCAAACTTGTGAAGGATAGCTGGAATGATATTAGCTATACCCTAACATCTTGTCACGACCCCAAATCTAAACTGGCTGTGATGGCGCCTATCATGATACTAGGCTAGCCAATTCACTGAAAATAACATATTGATTTTTTTTCCCATTTAATACATCAAATATCCGAATTTTTCATAACAATTCTGTTTCTTAAGCGTTTCAAAACAATAAAAATGATTAGACCATCTGAACACAGCCCCAACATCTGGAGTCAACCGCCATGAGCATCTAAGAGGTGATACAGTCTAATACAAATCCTCTACTACAACAAGTCTGGGAAGTAAAGTAAAATGTCAGAGTAGGAAGGAGAAAGAGTAGGTTGCGGACGCCGGGCAGCTACCGCACAATCTCCGAACAATGCTCCAAATGGGGTAGCTCAACTATCGCTTTGCCCCGGTACCTGAATCTGCACACAAGTTGCAGGGAGTAACGTGAGTACGCCAACTCAGTAAGTAACCAAAGTATCTAAAAACTTGAGTGCAGTGACGAGCATTTAAACTTTATAGTTTCATAAAAATAAATACCAGTAAAGGTAATAGATCCAGTCAAGAGTCCACATTTACCAAAGATTTCACAAAACTCCAATTTTTCCGTTTAAACTTGTATAAAACATTAGTCAACATTTATCAAAGAGGCTCAATGTAAAGAAAAGTGAAAACGGTAATTCCATAAAAATATCAGCTACTCGGGCACAGTGTCACTCACAAATAAAGCCTCTCGGGCAAGCCTCTCAGTCACTCGTGACTCTACTATCATAAGTGAATGCTCACACTCAGCACTCTCACTCATTAGGTACCATATAAAAACTGTTGCGGTGTGCAGCCCGATCCATATAATGGCCGACTGCGCCCACTAGGGGTGTACAGACTCCAGAGGGGCTCCTACAGCCCAAGCGCTATATTGATGCGGCGTGCAGCCCAATCCAATATGTATATTGCTGCGGCATGCAGCCTGATCCATACATAATATATATTGATGCGGCGTGCAACCCGATCCATATGCAATATATAATATATATTGATGCGGCATGCAGCCCGATCCATAACTATCCTCACATACTCGGCTCTCGGCCTCACTCAGTCAACCTCACAAGCCACTCGGGCAATTCATCTCAACTCACGTGACTCAGCCCAAAAAACCTCTCAGAGATTCAAAACAGTGTGATACAGTGAAAATGACAACAAGTGGTAAACATGACTGAGTTCACAAATGTTCTATCAGGATGGTGTGATAATAGTGTAAAAATACCCCTGAGGGTCTAAACAGGCCGACACAAAGCCCCAAACATGGCTTACAGCCCATAAACAAGTATAAATTTTTAAAATGCAGGTTATCGTAAGGTTTCAAATCGAATACACAGCTTAATAGTCGCTACGGGACGGACCAAGTGACAGTCCCTATCGGTGCACACCCACACGCTCGTCACCTAGCATGTGCTCACCTCATTTCTAAAACAATATAAAATACTGGGGTTTCATACCCTCGAGTCTAGAGTTACAATCGTTACTTACCTCAAAACGGTCCGAAAACTACTCCGCGATGCTCTTGCCCCTCGAATTGGCTCCCAAATGCTCCGAGTCTAGCATAATCAGATTAATATCATCAAAATATGCTAGGGATTCAAAACCCATTCAAAAATTATAAAAATTAGGACAATTTCCGAAATTGGCCAAACCCGACCCCCGAGCCCACGTCTCAAAATTCTATAAAAATTACAAAATCGGAATCCTCATCCCCTCACGAGTCTACCCATATCAAATTTACCAAAATCCGACCTCAATTGCCCATTTAATCATCAAAAGAAATTCCCAAATTTTCCTCCCATATTTCCCCAATTTCCAATTTTAATTTCTCAGTTTACATGATAAAATCAAGGCTAAATCATGATATTAACTCAAAAGTGATTGAAGAACACTTACCACAAGAATCCTACTGAAAATCTCTTCCCAATCCTCCTTTTCCCGAGCTCTCTAATGGTGTTTTGAGTTATGGCCCCAAACCCTCGTTTTGAACTTAAAACCTTTCTGCCAAGCTCTTTTTTCTTCATTGCGAACGCGTCACTAAGACCGCGTTCGCATAGAACAATCCAACATGCCCCTAATTTTACTCTACGTGAATGCACCAATAGCCATGCGAACGCACTGCTCAACCTCCCCAGGCCTTCGCGAACGCATGGGCTCCTACGTGAACGCACATGCCAATGGGCATGGGGTCCTCATATGCCTTCTACACTATGCGAACGCACTACTCACCCGCGTTCAAGATGACCACTCAACTCAACTCGCTGCGTTCGCAACTCCAGGCTCGCGAACACATAGAAGAAAAAAATCATCCACTCCCCAGTTCCCCTATGCAAACGCGAGACCCCCTCCACGAACGCATAGGGTAAAACCTTCTGCAGAAAGTACACACCAGAACAGTTATGCTCCAAAGCCAAAATCACCCCGTTAACCACCCGAAACTCACCTGAGGCCCTAGGGACCCCAACCAAACATTCCAACACATCTCATAACCTCATTCAAACTTAGTCGAGCCTTAGAAACACCAAAAACAACGCAAAAACACCAAAATCACATCAAATTCAAGCCTATGAACTTTGAAATTTCTAAATTTCACCAAGGATGCCGAAACCATCCAAAACACATTCGATTGACCTGAAAATTTGCACACATATCCATAATGATATTACGAACCTGTTCCAACTTCCAGAATTCCATTCCGACCCCTACAGCTTATTTTCCACTACCGACCGGGAATCGCCAAAAACTAACTTTCGCCAATTCAAGCCTAATTCTACACCGGACATTAAAACCACATTCCGAACACACTCCTAGGTTCCAAATCACCTAATGAAGCTATCTGATCCATAAAATCTACATTCTGATATCGTTAACCAATAAGCCAACTCACAGTTGACTTTTTCAACTATTAAGCCAATTTAAGAGACTAAGTGTCTCATTTCTCTCAAAAAATCACTTTGAACCCGAGCCAACCAATCTAACACAACATAGTGAAGTTGAACCACATATAATGAATCAGAAACGGGGGAAACAGGGCTATTACTCTCGGAACGACCGGCCGGGTTTTTACATCATCCCCCACTTAAACATACGTTCGTCCTCGAACGTGCCCAGAGTTGTTCCAAAAACCGCCAAAATTGTTGTGTAACCTACAATGCACATACCCGGGGTGATCCCACGTCACCCTATCCCATGTAAGTCCAATAGCACAACATAGCTGAAATTTTGAAATCCCACCTAACCCATAAACCTTAGAACCAAATTTCCACTTCTGAAATAATTGACGAGATCAAAATTCCACAACTATAAGCTGAAATAGTCTGAACACGCTGTATCAAGCCATATCCGTAACCCAGGATATAATCACATAATATACCACATGACTCGAACACTCATAGCGATAACTCCTAATCACAATAGCTGCTCAAACAACCCAATACCGGTAAATAACTCCTTATCAGGCAAAGCCTCGCTTTAATACTTTCATAAGGTGCCGGTGATGAAAGAAACACGTAGAAACTAGCAACCATTCGTCCGATCACTCAGACATGAAGTTCCCCTTCCCAAATAGGAATTATAGCAGATTTCTAAGCCGACTCCCGATATTTATCCTTCCAACTATGTTGTAGACAATTCTGACAGTATCATTCTAGGTCCAATGACCTTTTCTCATCCAACACGACCACTCTGATGATATGACACATCGATACAATTCGAAGCCATAACCTGTGAAACTAGTGAACTTAATAGCAACATCCCAATGTAATCAAATTATATAAAAGATTCACACGAGAGGACCATCCCTCCATTAACAATTACCGTCACAACACCATGCTAAGAGCCTGACACTCATCGAAAAGTCAAAACACACGAATTTGACACCAAGAATCATACCCCCACATAACTCCGCTACAATGTGTGATCCCATCCACACGCTGGTCCACATGAAATACTTCGAGTTACCTTGCTCAAAATAAATAACCATTCACAATTCGAGATCAAGTACTCAAAGTGCGTTGCCATAAACACGGGGAAACCAGACGATACCATGCCACACGAATCAGAAAGTACATAACTAATATGTCTCAACCTCACAATACCCAATTATCTACCTTACTCAAATCCCGCTATAAAGCCCAAATAAATTTGCACCATAAATACATATAACTAACAATCACCACTCCTCGCAACACCGAAGGGTAACTCATAGACCACCAGAATATGAATAAACTCAATAACAATCGAATGGTATATACCTCAACAATAGCAATTTGGAGTCAACAATTTCGACCCGGTGCAGAACACACACCCATATTGGCCTACCAATAACCCTAAATCAACTTTAGTCACTCACCACAGATAGATAACTCTCTGAAGGTTCAGAATGACTGAATCATGGCATTTACTAACATAGCTTTGCTCGCACGCTCACAGTCCACAACCACAAAATAATCTGTTTATAGAACTCTCAGTCTCAAAGTCCATGAAGCGCACAAATTATCATATCTGATCTCCGCTCCACCGCTCGAATATATAACACATCGATACTCAATCATTCCACGAGGGATACCCCTATAATTCTTCTATGTCACCAAGAAACCTTGAATATCAACAGTCGATCCAATAAGAGAGCGATGTAACAACAATGAAGCACCCTTAACTCAACACATTGCCCGAAACACATTGCCATTTCTGAATGTATACCCTCTCCAGTCACACCAATTAGTGATATCATCTACCTAGTCATCTGGAACTGCCTATGCTGCTTAAGAATTTATGGCCTTCCTTCCATATCTGATCCGTGACCTCACGCATGCAAATCTCAACCCTACATAACATGCCGCCTACATCATGCCATCCTATAATAAATATGAGAACTTCAAAATTCCTTCCGAGCCACAAGAAATTACGTACCCCACTAGCCAAGAACTTTCCATTTGATCCCATCTAGAAGAAAAATCACTATACATCACATGCCCCTTGCGCCAGTAAAAAATATACATCTCTAACCGTGGTGGAAACCATCAAGAACCCTTCGAATCCCATTTGTACAGCACCAAACTGTTAGGACTGAATCCTTCTAACTCAACCAAGCTACGCATGCCACCAAATTCCAAGAGAATTGCTAAGAAACACTTGTAACAACTCATTACCTCATAAACACCCAAAGAACTAATCGTATCCCTTATCATGCCGATCTGACCTACTACCAAGTTGTCCGATTTTATTCAAGTTCCTTCTGACTTACCTTTGAACGGATACTCCTTCTTGACATAATACCGCAATTCTCAATCCAGACTCACCACACGAAACCCGAGCATAAAAACAATGTATCGTCTAAGGCTCATAAGCCGCCGAATACTCTCTCAAATATCCCCAAAAGCACCACATTAGAAATACTTACCCTGAAGAGACTTCCTGCAAATTTAAAGTCATTACCTTCACATTCCTTATACTTATATGCATAATCCATGATAAGGTAGAAATGCCACAAGTCTTGACATCCTCCAACGTAAATCTCAATTACACTGGCCAAGTAGACAGAATCGACATGACCCGTTTGCACACTAACATACTAGGAAAGTAATCCACTCACTTGAAGCAACAAGCAAATTCATACACTGCACACACTACACCTTTTAAAATTACCACTCAATCATGCAATAGAATCCATTCACCCATAGAGTACATTACAACCTGTATCGAAGAAATTTCCATTACTCGAGTCATTCCCAGACCCCACACCTGCAGGTCATAACTAATTCACCAATATACCTCGAACCGAAACCAATATAACACATAATCGTGTAATTAACGTATCATTAACAGACTCCCCCACTTAGCTCAAAGACAAAGATCAAGACAAACAATAACTCACGATGCCCATACAATATCACTGCCACCATACTATGGTGAGGTTCAACTAAATCCTTCATAAGCTCATATGACCCAAACCATCCAACACCTCAAGTCGTATGCAAATCTCGCATTCACCCTTGTAATGGTCATGCCAACTCCCACAAGCGATCTAAGCTTAAATTACAACATACATCATTTACTGGTAGAAGAGAACATAAGGATCACACACCTTAGGAAAACCCGCAGGAGATACCCCTGCCTACTTAGCCTCAAACTGATCTCTCTATACACTTTTGAAGATCATAGCTATTACGCAATCGCTTTACCCTCCTACATTAGAACAAACCAATGCCTACCCCCGAGACATCACAATAAGCGGTATAAGAACCTAAAGTTGATGGAAGAAATAACACTGGAGTTGTGGTCAATGAAACCTTGAGCTTCTAAAAGCTCTACCCATACTCGTCTGACCACATGGATACTCTCACTGAACACCACGTGTCCCAAGAATGCTACTGAACTAAGCCCAAAAATTTACACTTGGAGTACTTTGCATAAAGCTTCGCCTCCATCAATCTTTATGATACCGTCCTCAAATACTGAGTATGCTACCCCTGGCTATGCGTATACGCAGGGCTCCATCAATGAATACAATAACAAAGGAGTGCTAATACGGTTGGAATACACCGTTAATCGAATACATGGGCGTTACTGGAGCATTGGCCATCCCAACAGACATCACCAGGAACTCATAACACAACAGAAGGATCCGCTTCACTCCACAACTGAACAACATAAGAGGTCTTCCCATATACTCATGATTCGAGGTCATGTGCCAACTCCAGACATAAGTCAAACACTCAATAGTTCTTGCTACATATCCAGACCATCCCCTTTTTGTCACAATAAAACAATATGAACACATCTCACCCTCAAATCACACTCACCACATAGACATCCAGTCACAAAGTCCCGTCAATAAGGACACCAACGGACATATAAGTCCCCAAATGCACGGCTCACACAATCGAAATCTTAGCACTCAAGCCACAGAATGAATCCGGCCTCAAGTCCTCCAGACTGGCCCATCACCAACATGCTAAAACTCACATCTCATCCATGGAAGTCATAAGCCGTTGATGCACAGCTGATACCAAGCGCTCACGTGCGCGTTCGAATACAAGGAAGGAATTCAAGAGATACGCTCTTGGCTAAATAAAATGGATTTGCACGACAAGAATTCAAGAACGTGAGATTTTCCTAAGCGTTCTGCAGCCTCTCGAAGATAAGTACAGACGTCTCCGTACTTATCTGCAAGACTCTACTAACCCTGCTCATGACCGGTGAGTCCTATGTAACCTAGCGCTCTGATACCTGTTGATACCCAATTTTTCCTCAAATTATTTTTAAATTTGCATATATACCTTCAAAATCAAGTTCCATAACAATTGGTATTTGGCCTCGTTAAGATTAAATTATTTCACAATCGATCAAACTGGCACATTTTGGCTACAATTGCAATAATTTTGCAATTATAGCCTAACCATATATTTTTATGTTATTTCTATCCAATAATTGGTCATTTATATTTTTTTAATACTGATTAACCATTTTTATTTTATTTCTTAATCACCAATTCATTCTTCTGATTATTAGTTATTTTTAACTAATTTTAATTAAGCATTTAATATTTTAGTTGAGTATTTAACAGCTAGCCACATTTTATTTAAATCCTAGCCCCAATTAAACCCAAACCCACCTGATTAAACTAGCCCAAAACACCACAGCCCACACCATATCCTACCTGGCCCAACCCCAAACCAATCTGAGTCGTTGATCAACGGCCCAGATTTCTATTACCTTAATTAAACCCTTGTTACGACCCCAAATCTAGGTCAGTCGTGATGGCGCCTATCGTGGAACTAGGCCAGCCAAAACTACACTCGGATCATAATTAGCTTCCATTTACATCTTTACTATACTAATTACCCATAAAGGTTTCCATTAAGCATTTATAAGACAGCTAAAGCTATACTAAATATTAAATACAACCCCCGAGAACCCGGAGTCACTGGTCATGAGCATCTACATAAAATATACAACTCAAAAGAAAATAAATTCTATAATAGTAAGCAGGAGAGGGAGCAGGATTGCGGACGCATGCAGCCTGCTCTCAAACCCCGAGAATCTCTGGAACAGATAGACAGCTCACCCTGCCCTAACACCTGGATTTGCACACAAGGTGCAGGGAGTAATGTGAGTACACCAACTCAGTAGTAATGAAAATAAATCAGGTCTGAGCAGCAAGAAACACATAAAACCAATGTCATCAATTCACAAGATGCACAGCCTTTCTTTCCAACAGTATAACATAGATATATGAAATCATCATGCGATAAAACCAACTTCAGAAAAATCCTTTGAAGAATGTATATTTTCAAAAACTTCAACCCGAAAGATTTAGTATGAAAATGAAATGAATCATATAGAGGCCCCTCAAGCAAAACATATTTCATAAGATCAGAGTGAAAGTAATAAAATCATAAATAGCCCCTCGGACAAAACATGTATCATAATCAGTCCCTCGGGCATGCCTCACAGTCACTCATAATCAGTCACTCAGCACCTCACAGTCACTCATGCCTCCCAATCACTCGGCACTCGGTGCGCTCACTGGGGGTGTGTGCAGACTCCGGAGGGGCTCCTTCAGCCCAAGCGCTAATATCAAGCCACCTCGTGGCGTATCATATCCTCACAATCAGGTCCTCGGCGTCACTCAGCAGAACCACTCAAAAAGCCCCTCGGGCGAATCAGTAAAACAGGGTACTCGACCCAAAACAACATTTTTAAATCTCGAAGTAGTGTAAATCAGGATGAGTTTCGAAAATAGTAAGCACAATGCGGCTGAGTGAAATCATCAATACTTAATGAGGAAAACAGCAGTAAAAAGCCGCCAATGGGTCTAAACAGATCAGCACAAGGCCCCAAACACGGCTTATAGCCCAAATATTTCAACAATCTTTAGAACATAATTTAACATAAGGTTTTGAGTAAAATATGCAACTCAATAGTTGCCGCGGAGAGGACCTAGTCCAATCCAAAAATCAATGCGCTCCACATACTCGTCATCCAACATGTGCGCCATTCTAAAATCAGTGAGAAATATGTAGTCCGGGGTTTCATACCCTCAGGACAAGATTTATAACCATTACTTACCTCTACCGGGCCACAACACTAGTCCGCTATGCTCTTGCCCATCAAATTGGCTCCTGATTGCTCCGAATCTAGCCAAAACCAGTTCAACATCACCAATATATACTAAAGGAACACAACTCAATCGAAAACTATCAAATTATACAAGAATATCGAAATTCGGCCAAACCCGAGCCCCGGGCCCACGCCTCAGATTCCGATAAAATTTACATCACAAGAACCCTTATCCTCCCACGAGTCCGTACATACCAAGAACATCAAAGTCGGACCTCAATTTCTTACTAAAATTGCCAAAAGAAATTCCCAAATCTTTCCTCCCATTTTCCCAACTTTTTCTTACTTAAATCCTTCAATTTAAAAGCCTAATCCGAAAAAAATATCATGGAAAAGACTTTAATAACCCGGGAACTTACCTCCACTGAAGACCCACGAATTCTCTCTTCAAATTGCCCTCAATTGAGCTCCAACCGCATGCAAAAATGGTGAAATAACTAAAATTTCACGGAGGCCTGTATTATATTGTTCTGTCCAGCAATTCCGCACCTGCGGACACTTAATCGCACATGCGGACCCGCACTTGCGGTCCCAGGTGCGCACCTGCACAATTCCACTAACAGACCAAATTTTCGCACCTGCGACCCTTCTCCGCACCTGCGGCTTTGCAGATGCGGCCATCTCTTCGCACCTGCGGCTTCCTCCTGCCTAGACTCCCTTCGCACCTACGCATGGCCTTTCGCACCTGCGGCTACCCTTCCGCAGATGCGGCCAACACCAGAAACTTACACCAGCAACCATTTGCTGCAAATTTTCCAAGTTCAACACTCCGCCAACCATCCGAAATCAATCCTGAGCCCCTCGGGGCTCCTACCAAACATGCCACCACACCCCATAGCATTATTCAAATTTAGTAGAACCTTCGAAACACCAAAAACAACATGAAAACACCAAAATTACATCAAATTCAAGCCTATGAACTTTGAAACTTCCAAAGTTCGCCAACGAGACCGAAACCAACCAAAACACCTCTGATTGACCTGAAATTTTGCACACATACTCAAAATGACATTACGGACCTATTCCAACTTCCAGAATTCCATTCCGACCCCGATAGCCTATTTTCCCCTGCTAACCGGAAATCGCCAAAAACTAACTTTCGTCAATTCAAGCCTAATTCTACACCGAACATCAAAACTCCATTCCGAACACACTCCTAAGTCCCAATTGACCTAACGAAACCATCCGAGCCATAAAATCTGCATTCCGAGTTCATTCACCAATAAGTCAACTCTCAGTTGACTTTCTCAATTATTAGGCTACCTTAAGAGACTAAATGCCTCAATTCTCACCATGACCACTCCAGACCCAAACCAACTGACCCAACACAACAAAAGCAGGCTAGCAATATATGACAAATGCAGAAATGGGGGAAACGGGGCTAAACTCTCGGAACGACCGGCCGGGTCGTTACATCTAATGACTACCCCCCTCCCCCCATTTCATTTCCCCCCTCTCATTCTCTCTCAACCGGTCTCTCCACCTTCATATCTCTCTCTCTAGTCCCTTATAGAGACTTCAAGTCTCTTCTTCTCCGATAAAGATGGCTCGTCTTCTCCGGCTACCTCTCTTGCCGAAAACCATGGGTCCTCACTCCTCTTAACTTCATGGCTCCCTCCTACACCGGGTATCACTGTGTGGAGGTCCTTAGGAGATCCTGAAGCGGTTCACCTCAGCCCATGACTTTTCATGCCTTCTCAGGCCACCCTTGGTCTGTCCGAGTAAGATCTTCCCATCTTCGGCCAAAACCTATGCCTACTAAAATTGCCAAAAGAAATTACAGAATCTTTCCTCCCATTTTCCCAACTTTTTCTTACTTAAATCCTTCAATTTACAAGCCTAATCCGAACAAAATATCATGGAAACGACTTTAATTACCCGGGAACTTACCTCCACTGAAGACCCACGAATTCTCTCTTCAAATTTCCCTCAATTGAGCTCTAACTGCATGCAAAAATGGTGAAATAACTAAAATTTTGCGGAGGCCTCTTTTATATTGTTCTTCCCAGCAATTCCGCACCTGCAGACACTTAATCGCACCTGCGGTCCCAGGTGCGCACCTGCGCAATTCCACTAACGGACCAAATTCTCGCACCTGCGACCCTTCTCCGCACCTGCGGCTTCCCAGGTGCGGCCATCTCTTCGCACCTGCGAACTCCTCCTGCCTAGACTCCCTTCGCACCTGCGCATGGCCTTTCGCACCAGCGACATCGCACCTGCGGCTACCCTTCCGCAGGTGCGGCCAACACCAGAAACTTACACCAACAGCCATTTGCTGCAAATTTTCCAAGTTCAACACTCCGCCAACCATCCGAAATCAATCCCGAGCCCCTCGGGGCCCCTACCAAACATACCAACACACCCCATAGCATTATTTAAACTTAGTAGAGCCTTTGAAACACCAAAAACAACATGAAAACACCAAAATTACATCAAATTCAAGCCAATGAACTTTGAAACTTCCAAATTTCGCCACTACGCCGAAACCAACCAAAACACCTCTGATTGACCTGAAATTTTGCACACATACTCAAAATGACATTAAGGACCTGTTCCAACTTCCAGAATTCCATTCTGATAGCCTATTTTCCACTGCTAACCGGAAATCGCCAAAAACTAACTTTCGCCAATTCAAGCCTAATTCTACACCGAACATCAAAACTCCATTCCGAACACACTCCTAAGTCCCAATTCACCTAAAGAAACCATCCAAGCCATAAAATCCGCATTTCGAGGTCGTTCATAATAAGTCAACTCTCAGTTGACTTTCTCAATTATTAGGCTACCTTGAGAGACTAAATGCCTCAATTCTTACCATGACCACTCCAGACCCAAACCAACTGACCCAACACAACAAAAACAAGCAAGCAATATATGACAAATGCAGAAATAGGGGAAACGGGGCTAAACTCTCGAAACGACCGGCCGGGTCGTTACATCCTCCCCCACTTAAACATGCGTTCGTCCTCGAACGTGCCAAGAGTTGTTCTCCAACACCATCAAACTGTTACGTAGCTTACCATACACATACCCGGGGGTGATCCCACATCACCCTATCCCATATAGGTCCAACAGCACAATACCGTTGAAATTTCGAAATCCAAATCCGGGCCCATAAAACTTAGAACCAAATTCCCACTTCTGAAATAATATACAAGATCATAATTTCCATAACTATAAACTGAAAAAGTCTGAACATGCTGAATCAAGCTATATATGCACCCCAGATGAAATCACATAATACACCGTGTGACTCAAACACTCATAGCGATAACTCTTAACCACAATAACTGCTCAGAACAACCCAATACCAGTACATAACCTCTTATCAAGAACCGACTCGCTCTAACACTTCCATATACTGATGATGATGAAAGAAGCACGTAGAACTAACAACCATTTGTCCGATCAGCCAGACATGAAACTCCCCTTTCCCAAACCGGAATTATAGCAGATTTTTAAGCCGACTCCCGATATTTATCCTTCCAACTATGCTGTAGAAAATTCTAAAAATGTTCATTCTAGGTCCAATGACCTCTTCTCATCCATCACGACCACCCTGATAACATGACACATCGATACAATTCGAAGCCAAAACCTTTGCAACTTGTGCACTTAACAGCAACTTCCCAATGTAATCAAATTATATGAAAGATCCACACGAGAGGACTATCCTGCCATTAACAATTACCATCACCATATCATACTAACAGCCTATCACACACCGTAAGAACCAAAAACACATGTATCCAATACCAAAGGTCATACCCCTACATAACTCCGCTACACTGCGCGATCTCATCCAACGCTGGTCCACTTGAAATACTTCAAGACACCTTGCCCAAAATAAATAACCATTCAAAATTCGACATCAAGTACTCAAAGTGCATTGCCATAACCACGGGGGAAATCGGACGATACCATGCCACCCGAAACACAAGGTATATAACCAACACATCTCAATCCCGCAACACCCAATTACTTACCTTACTTAAATCTAGCTATAACGCCCAATTAGAACCGCATGATATATGCATATAACCAATAATCACCACTCCTCGCAACAGCGAAGAGTAACTCATAGATCACTCCAGAACATGAATAAACTCAATCACAATCGAATGGTACCTGCCTCAATAATAGGAATTCGGAGCCAACAATTCTGACCCGGTGCAGAACACACACCCATATTAGCCTACCAATGACCCTAAATTAACTCTGATCACCCACAATAGATAGATAACTTACCGAAAATTTCACAATGACGGAATCATGGTGCATACTAACATCCGACTAGCTCAGCTCGCATCTTCACAGTTCACTACCACAAAATATCCTGTTTATGAGAACTCTTAATCTCGAAGTCTATGAAACGTACGGATTACCATATCTGATCACAACTCCACCGCTCGAATACATAACATATCCCAAATACTCACTCATTCTACGAAGGATACCCCTATAATTCTTCCGTTTACCAAGCAACCTTGAATATAAATAGTCGATCCAACAATAGGGCACCGCGGTACCAATGAAGTACCCTTAACTCAAACACATTTCTGAAATATATACCCTCATCAATCGCACCAATTAGTGATATCATCTACCTAGTCATCTGAAATTGCCCATGTTGCCTAAGAATCTATGACTTTCCTTCCAGAACCGAACCGTGACCTCACTTATGCAAATCTCAACTCTACCCAACATACCGCACACGCCATGCCAACCTAGAAAAAATACGGGAACTCCATGGTCCCTTCTGAGCCACAAGAAACTACGTACCCAACTAGCCAAGAACTCCCATTGGATCCCATTTAGAAACAAATTCACTTCACGTCATAAGAAAATATGCACCCTTAACCGCGGTAGAAACCATCCGGAACTATCCGAACCCCTATTTGCGCAACACCAAACCATCACGACTGAATTCTTCTAACTTAACCAAACTACGGAGGCCACCAAAAATCCAAGAGCATTGCTAAGAAACACCCGAAAAACTAGTCACCTCATGAACACCCAAGAACTAATCGTATCCCTTACCATGTTGATCCTACCTACTACCAAGTTACCCTATTTATCCAAGTTCCTTCTGATTTACCTTCAAATTGATACTTCTCCCTGCCGTAATACCGCAATTTTTCAACCCAGACTCACCACACGCGACCCAAGCATAAAAACATACCGTCTAAGGCTCATAAGTCACCGAATACTTTCTCAAACATCCCCAAAAGTACCATATTCGAATTACTTACCCTGAAGAGACTTCCTGCGAATCTAAAGCCATTACCTTCACCTTCCTGATACTGATATGTAGAACCAGTGATGATGTAGATATGCCACAAGTCTTGACACCCTCTAACGTAAATCTCAATCACACTTACCAATTAGACAGAATCGACATGACCGTTCGCACACTAACATACTAGGAAAGTAATCCACTCACTTGAAGCCTTTAAGCAAATCCATACACTGCACATACTACACCTTTTACAACTTCCACTAAATCATTCAATAGAACCCAATTACCCAACAAAGTACATTGCAACCTATATCGAAGAAATTTTCATTACTCGTGACATTCCCATACCCCACACCTGCAGGTCATAACTGATTTACCAATATACCTCGAACTGAAACCAATACCACACATAGTCGTGCAATCAACTTATCATTAATAGACTCCCCCACTTGGCTCAAAGCCAACAATCGAGACAAATAATAACTTACAATGCCCATAATAACACCACCCGTCTAACAGCTCAAGTCATCTGCAAATCTCGCATTCACCATTGTAATTGTCACGCCAACTTCCACAAGCGATCTAAACTCCAATTACAACATATATCATTTACTGGTAGAAGAGAACTTATTATAGAACTACATAGGGACCACACACCCTGGGACAACCCGCAGGAGATACCCCTGCCCTCTTAGCCTCAACTGCTATCTCTCCATACATTTCTGAAGACCAGAACTATCACGCAATCCCTACACCTTCCTGCATTTGAACACAACCAACGCCTACCCTCAAGGCACCACAATACGCGGTAAAAAAAAAATGAAGATGATGGCAAAACTAACACTGGAGAGGTGGTCACAGAAATCTCGAGCTTCTGGAAGCTCTACCCATACATGTCTGACCACATGGATACCCTCTACTGAACCGAGCCAAAACTCACACTCGGAGAATTGGCATAGAGCCTTTCCTCCCTGAATCCTTATAATGCCATCCTCAGATACTGAGTATGCTACCCCTGGCTACGCGAATATGCCAGGACGCCATCAATGAATACAATAACAAGGAGTGTTAATACGTCTAAAATACACTGTTAATCAAATACGTGAACGTTACTAGGGCAAATGATCAGCTCAAAAGACATCACCAGGAACTCATAACCCAACAGAAAAATATGCTTCACTCCACAACTACTCAACGTGAGAGGTCTTCCAACATACTCCCAACTTAAGGCCATATACCAAATCGAGAAAGAAATCAAACACTCGATAAATCTTACCGCATTTCCAGCCAACCCTTTTTACACAATTCACAATCTGAACACATCTAACCATCAAATAACACCCACCACATAGGCATCTAGTCACCAATTCTCATCAATAAGAACACAAACGGTCATACAAGTCCCCAATTACATGTGCCCACACAACGAAAATCTCAGCAATCAAGCCACAGAANTCTGAACACATCTAACCATCAAATCACACCCACCACATAGGCATCTAGTCACCAATTCTCATCAATAAGAACACAAACGGTCATACAAGTCCCCAATTACATGTGCCCACACAACGAAAATCTCAGCAATCAAGCCACAGAATGAATCCGGCCTGAAGTCCTCAAGACTGGCCCATTACCAATATGCAAAAATCACATCTCATCCATGGAAGCCACAAGACGTCGATGCACAGCCGATACCAAACGCTCTCGTGTGCGTTCTAAGACATGGAAGGAATTCAAGAGTTACGCTCTTGGCTGAATACAATGGATTCACACGACAAGAATTTAGGAATGTGAGGTTTTTCCTAAGGGTTCTGCAGCCTCTCGAAGATAAGTACAGACGTCTCTGTACCTATCCGCAAGACTCTACTAAACTTGCTCATGACCGGTGAGTCCTATGTAACCTAGAGCTTTGATACCAAATTGTCACGACCCCAAATCTAGGCCAGTCGTGATGACGCCTATCGTGGAAATAGGCCATCCAAAACTACACTCGAATCATAATAATCTTCCATTTATATCTTTACTATATTGATTACCCATAGAGGTTTCCTTTAAACATTTATAAGACAGTTAAAGTTATACTGAATATTAAATACAACCCCCGAGAACCCGGAGTCACTGGTCATCAGCATCTACATAAAATATACAACTGAAAAGAAAATAAATTCTATAATAGTAAGCAGGAGAGGGAGCAGGACTGCGGACGCATGAAGCTACCTTGCAAACCTCCGAGAATCTCTGGAACAGATAGACAACTCACCCTGCCCTAACACCTGGATCTGCACACAAGGTGCAGGGAGTAATGTGAGTACACCAACTCAGTAGTAATGAAAATAAATCAGGTCTGAGCAGCAAGAAACACATAAAATCAATGTCATCAATTCACAAGATGCACAGCCTTTCTTTCCAACAGTGTAACATAGATATATGAAATCATCATGCCTTAAAACCAACTTCAGAAAAATCCTTTGAAGAATGTATATTTTAAACAACTTCAAACCGAAATATTTAGTATGAAAATGAAATGAATCATATAGAGGCCCCTCGGGCGAAACATATTTCATAAGCTCAGAGTGAAAGTAGTAAAATCATAAGTAGCCCCTCGGGGAGAACAAGTATCATAATCAGCCCCTCGGGCATGCCTCACAGTCACTCATAATCAGTCCCTCAGCACCTCACAGTCACTCATGCCTCACAATCACTCGTCACTCGGCACTCGTTGCGCTCACTGGGGGTGAGTGCAGACTCTGGAGGGGCTCCTTCAGGCCAAGCGCTAATATCAAGCCACCTCGTGGCGTATCATATCCTTACAATCAGGCCCTCGGCCTCACTCAGCAGAAACACTCAAAAAGCCCATCGGGTAAATCAGTAAAACAGGGTACTCGACCCAAAACATCATTTTAAATCTCAAAGTAGTGTAAATCAGGCTGAGTTCCAATGCGGTTGAGTGAAATCATCAATATATAGTGAGGAAAGCAGCAGTAAAAAGCCCCCAAGGGGTCTAAACAGATCGGCATAAGGCCCCAAACACGGCTTATAGCCCAAATATTTCAACAATCTTTAGAACATAATTTAACATAAGGTTTTGAGTAAAATATGCAACTCAATAGTTGCCGCGGAGAGGACCTAGTCCAATCCAAAAATCAGTGCGCACCACATACTCGTCATCCGACATGTGCACCATTCTAAAATCAGTGAGAAATATGTAGTCCGGGGTTTCATACCCTCAGGACAAGATTTATAACCATTACTTACCTCTACCGGGCCACAACACTAGTCCGCTATGCTCTTGCCCCTCAAATTGGCTCCTGATTTCTCCGAATCTAGCCAAAACCAGTTCAACATCACCAATATATACTAAAGGAACACAACTCAATCGAAAACTATCAAATTATACAAGAATCTCGAAATTCGGCCAAACCCGAGCCCCGAGCCCACGCCTCAGATTCCGATAAAATTTACATCACAAGAACCCTTACCCTCCCACGAGTCCGTACATACCAAGAACATCAAAGTCGGACCACAATTGCCTACTAAAATTGCCAAAAGAAATTCCCAAATCTTTCCTCCCATTTTCCCAACTTTCTTACTTAAATCCTTCAATTTACAAGCCTAACCCGAAAAAAATATCATGGAAACGACTTTAATAAGTCGGGAAATTACCTCCACTGAAGACCCACGAATTCTCTCTTCAAATTGCCCTCAATTGAGCTCCAACCGCATGCAAAAATGGTGAAATAACTAAAATTTCACGGAGGCCTGTATTATACTGTTCTGTCCAGCATTTGCATGGTGAAATAACTAAAATTTCACGGAGGCCTGTATTATACTGTTCTGTCCAGCAATTCCGCACCTGCGGACACTTAATCGCACATGCGGACCCGCACTTGCGGTCCCAGGTGCGCACCTGCGCAATTCCACTAACGGACCAAATTCTCGCACCTGCGACCCTTCTCCGCACCTGCGGCCATCTCTTCGCAACTGTGGCTTCCTCCTGCCTAGACTCCCTTCCCACCTACGCATGGCCTTTCGCACCATCGACATCGCACCTGCGGCTACCCTTCCGCAGATGCGGCAAACACCAGAAACTTACACCAGCAGCCATTTGCTGCAAATTTTCCAAGTTCAACAATCCGCCAACCATCCGAAATCAACCCGAGCCCCTCGGGGCCCCTACCAAACATACCACCACACCCCATAGCATTATTCAAATTTAGTAGATCCTTAGAAACACCAAAAACAACATGAAAACACCAAAATTACATCAAATTCAAGCCTATGAACTTTGAAACTTCCAAATCTCGCCAACGACACCGAAACCAACCAAAACACCTCTGATTGACCTGATATTTTTCACACATACTCAAAATGACATTACGGACCTATTCCAACTTCCAGAATTCCATTCTGATAGCCTATTTTCCACTACTAACTAGAAATCGTCAAAAACTAACTTTCGCCAATTCAAGCCTAATTCTACACCGAACATCAAAACTCCATTCCGAACACACTCCTAAGTCCCAATTCACCTAAAGAAACCATTCGAGCCATAAATTTGCATTCCGAGTTCGTTCACCAATAAGTCAACTCTCAGTTGACTTTCTCAATTATTAGGCTACCTTAAGAGACTAAATGCCTCAATTCTCACCATGACCACTCCAGACCCAAACCAACTGACCCAACACAACAAAAACAGGCTAGCAATATATGACAAATGCAGAAATAGGGGAAACAGGGCTAAACTCTCAGAACGACCGGCCGGGTCGTTACATCTAATGACTACCCCCCCCCCCCCCCCCCATTTCATTTCCCCCCTCTCATTCTCTCTCAACTGGTCTCTCCACCTCCATGTCTCTCTCTCTAGTCCCTTATAGAGAATTCCAGTCTCTTCTTGTCCGATAAAGATGGCTCGTCTTCTCCGGCTACCTCTCTTGCCGAAAACCATGGGTCCTCACTCCTCTTAGCTTCATGGCTCCCTCCTACACCGGGTATCACTGTGTGGAGGTCCTTAGGAGATCTTGAAGCGGTTCACCTCACCCCATGACTTTTCATGCCTTCTCAGGCCACCCTTGGTCTGTCCGAGTAAGATCTTCCCATCTTCGGCCAAAACCTATGGTTTCTGAGCCGATTTTCTCTTTTGGGTTATCTCACTGAAACCCTAACTGTTGGCTCTCGATTTCATAAGATCTATGACAGATCTGGATGTATTCTGAGCTATTCTTGCTATTTTCTTCAAAGATTCCGAGTTTTCTTTAAAAACGACTCTTAATCTTCAAGATAGGGTTTCTTAACACCTTTCTGAAAAAAAGAATGATTTTCTTTCTGATTTTAAGTATTATTCTATAATTTCTACTATGTTTTCATGATTTATTTGTGTTTTTCCTTCATCTAACTTACTATGTTGGAAACCCTAAGTGGATTTGCCTTAATCTTAGGATTCTGAGTCAGTTTGATGATTTTGTTCGTTTAATATGTATGTGTACATGTTTCCCACGAATGTTCTGAGCTTTTTTCAGACTTTACCATATTTTGTTCATTAGGGTTTCTGATCTTTGTGTCCTCTATTCATATCATGTTTACTCCATTATTTCCTTTAATCACTTTACCATGTTCTAACTTAAATCCCTGATTTACGTAATTCTCTTAACCTACTTTTCCTATTCTTGTTTATGCTATTTCTCCATTCAGTTGCAATGCTTTCCTTTGGTTAATATTGCCTTCTAACGGAATCCCTGATTCCCTATGATTGGTACCCTCTTTTCTCGTCTGATTTCAATCTTTAAAATATTCTCTTGCCTTATTTTTGGTTAATTATGCTGTCAACTGATTCTCAACATTTGTTTCCTTAATTAGGACTCTATGAACCTAGCCTAATTACCAGCTCTATACTTACACTATTTTGAAGTGTTTCCTTCTTTGTTATGCTCCAATCATATGTTGATTTTCTTCTTTATTGGTTACATGTTCTTACCGTTTGAAAGCTAACCCCTTAATTAGAGGAATTACTTAAACTGATTGATTCTGATTCCCTTAATTGCTGCCCGACTTTGATCTGCACCTTATTTACTACTATTTTCAAAGTTATATATACCTAGGCCTCATATTTTCCAAAGACACGAACTGATTGGTTCAACTCTCTCTCTCTCTCACAAATAAAAAACTCTCTGCTCTATCTTCTGTGCTAGCTACTACTATTCTAAGTTAGCCGGCTGCAAGCCAAGGCTAACTATTCTGCATCTTCTACTTCCTATTTGTGTTACTGCTTTCTTCACTTCACTAGTATGTTCTAATTCAGATTTCAGTTCTCAAACCAACATGTTTCTATTACTGTTGTAATTCAGTGTGTTTCTAATTTGCTTTTACTTATTATTCAACATGTATCTAGGATCCTGGACTCCCCTCTGCCTGTTAAGTTTATGTTTTACTTGTCAATGACCAACATGTTTCTATTTCTTGTGTGAATCCCCGTGCCTATGACTGGTACATTAGTTTAATCATGGTCTTAGTTATTTTGGTGTTAATCTAACCTAGTACTTTACTGTACCCCTAATCCTCTGAACCCTTAGGAGCTTCTGATTGCATGCATATATGTGTGTCTGCCTGCTACATGTTTGCCCTCACATGCTCTGTATTTTTCCCTCAAATCCCATTACCCATGTTTGTGATTGTTGGACTATCCCTGGTCCTTTATGTGATGTTGAAATTCTATTCCAATAAAATTTCCCTCTTCAAAACTGTTTTCTTACTTACCCTTTCTCAAAACTGTTTTTTTACTTAAACCTTTTAAAAATAAAAGCACTCTCACATATACTCTTAGAATTCTAGGTTCTGCCCCTTCTGTGTGCCAAAGTTCAGAGGCTGGCCATTCCACACTACACTTACTCTATTTTGGCTATGAAATCTGGGTGTGAGCACTGCCTGGGAGCTCTTGAGGTCCTTAGGGAACTCTGACACACCCGGATTATGAGAAGGTTTTAAAATAATACTGGCATTGAGGACCTGGAGACTTGAGCCTATTCTGTAGGCTCCCTATAGTTAACTTTTTATTTTCCTTCTATTTCAGTTGTGTAATTCGTATTCAATGGCCTGTAATAATTAATTGTAAACAACTCTGGGGTCGGATAGTGAAAATGGGTAGGTGATATGCATGTTGTAGTATAATTAAGGGTAGAGACCATGTTTCTAGGTTTATTATCTCTCAATGCGCAATAGCAGCCATGTTTAGGTACACCATGCCATGCATTAGTTATCATGCTACTTAGGATGTATGTGTATTCAACATCTCATCTACGCATAGAAATCCTGCCTATAGGATAAACAATAAAATAAGTTGTTATTGCGTGATTCTTCCCATGTTCTGATATTTCACTAGAAGTACTGTCTTAGGATAAATAAACTGCAATCACGTCCCATCATGCTATACACGTAGAGATCTTGTTTAAGTTATTATGCATCATGCTGCATTAGATATCATGCTATAGGATCGTATCTATTTAACTGCATTTAGTCTAAACACAGAACAGTCCCCTGTTCTCAGCAACTGGTAATTAGTCTTTTTACATCTTCACACCTAGAATCGCATGTTATTAGCTATAAACAACCTAGAGTCATTAACAAATCTGAATAATTGTTGCATGTTATCCAACACTTAGGCAAGCCTTAGGTAATTAACTTAAGAAATATAAAATCAGAACTGTCTTTGTGATCATTTTTAACTGTCAGCATGCTTAAAACCAGTAGGCAAGCCTGATTAAGACTTCCTCTCTGAGTTATGCAATAATTTGTCTTTGTGTTATCACCTAGATACCATGTTTTTGGATTCTGAAAAATTATGGACCTTAATTGTGTATGAGACATGTTGCTTATGTGTACTTTGTGTGGAGGAATATTTGAGCCTTTATCTGTTTTCTATGCTTTCCTTTATCTGCAGTCCTACTTGTTTTGTTGTCTGTCGCCTTAGAATTCTACCTTTAAAACATGAGGGTCTGCCTAGCACCTCCTCTTAGGATAGGAGTCCTAATTTTCTTCGGGACTGATAGGAAGGGACGGGTAACAGCATGCAATAGAGTTCGAGACCAACACTCGTTTTAATAACCTTACGGGGTGGGAAGGGTAGAATATGGATATGATGACCAGTGCGCTAATACCAGGTGTATCCCCTCTTTGAGGAGTGATTACCGGGTATTACATTGATGTAATTCGTATTATTATAAACCTAGGACACCTTTTATATGCTAGCTTGTAATTCCTTTTCAAAAGCTAATCTTCTTTACTGTTTTTCTAAACATCTACATGATTAAGATTTAAATCCCCTCTTATTTGAGCCTTTACTTGTTATTTGCTAGTTGTACAAATTCACGAAATCATTTGGCCGGGAACCACACTTGTGGATCCTGAGGGGTGCCTAACACCTTCCCCTTAGGATAATTTCAAGCCCTTATCCAAATCTCTGGTTAGAAATGTAGTTATAATTGAACCCCTTAGGTGCCCTAACGCACCGTTAAAATTGTTAGGTGGCGACTCTTCAAAATATGCAAATCCCTTTCCCAAAAGTAACAATTTGTCCCAACCAATGTCATAAACCCGATTCCACAAGGGAAAAAAGGGGGCGCGACAGCATGGCGACTCTGCTGGGGATATCCAGGCTTTTATCATTTCAAATTGTTTCATGGATTTATGCCTTTAATTTTAAATACTTGCACCCTTTCCTATTCCCTTTACATGCAATTAATTGCTTACTTCGGGTATTTACTTTTCTTCAAAAATGAAACTGACATGTCTCTTTGTTTCCTTTTGTAACTGGTTTAAATCATTACTATCGTTTTTACCGCTTTCTTTAATGTGCAAATACGTGACAACTTGTTTTAATACTTATTGCATAAATAATGCTCAACATTCATACTCCACTCGTGCCAAAATAAATACTATAGCAACGCTTGATGAGTGGTTGCGCCCTTCCTATATTATCACCCACTAAATTCGGAAAGGCTTATTTGCGGTAAAACTAGTCGATCAGCGGTGCAGTCGACGGTTCCGTGCCTTTCCCCTTTGAGTTTTCCGCTCAAGGGTACCGGTCTAAAACCCCATAGAAACCTTACTCTGTTGCACTATTGCATGCATCATGGTCAAACCTAGTCAAGCTAAAGTGTCGTCCGCACGATAGCTTTTAAGATAGCCTTATCCAAAAGTCCACCGGGTTTCCCTAAACCCAAACGGACGCCCTCACGTTCTGTGCATTTATTTGGAGAACTAAATGCTTCCTTCTAATTATTGACGATAAATAGTCGAGTCCGGTGGGGGTAAGGGCCTAACTTTATTTGCTTTGCAGAAAAATGAGACACGAAGTCCCCAGATTCGGCATGGTCTCCAATATCCACAACTGTTTAGTTAGTGGGAGGATCTGCACTCTAACGACAAAGCTATCGTCAGGAAACACTTGGGTAACCTACCATCTCTCCTGGAAATCCAGCCTAACAAAATGATAATAAAGGCTGCTACCCTGTTCTGGGATCGTGAAAGGTCCGTGTTCCCCTTTGAGAACATCGAAATGGCGCCTTTTATAGAAGAGATAGGAGGGTTGGCTAACCTAGTATGGGAAACTCCAGGGTTGTTGATGCCTGAGAACCGCACAGGCAAAAGTTTCCTCAAAAAGATGGGTCTGGAAAAGGACGCGGAATTAGTATGTTTGGAGGATTCGTACATTCCTTTTGACTACTTGTACGAAAGGTATGACTACAGCAAATCATACCGTACCTACCATGACGAGTTTGTTATCACCTCTCTGGGACACGTCCATCACCGAATGTTCGTGTATATGGTTTTCTTTTTGGGTTTGATCATGTTCCCGATAAAGAAGGAAAGGATCCATACCATGCTAGCCATGGTAACTATGACCATAATGGAAGGGGTAAATGGGCAAGATTTCAGCATTGTGCCCATGATCGTTGCAGACATATATCGGGCCTTAGAAAGGTGTCAACAAGGAGCAAAGCATTTCGAAGGTTGCAATTTATTAATTCAACTCTGGCTCATGGAACATCTCTAAAAAGGCGAATATCGACAGGACATTCACCGTAGAATGTGGGATGACCATATCGTTTTCCATCACCCAAAGCGAATGAATTATATCCCTGACATGTTCGCTCAGCCTGAAAATGCTGAGGGATGGGTTGAGCTTTTTGATAAGTTGACTGAAGAACAGGTTCAATGGATGTTTGAATGGTTTCCAACGGATGAGTTCATCATTCAATCCCGAGACGCATCATTTCTGATATTGATTGGTCTAAGGGGGACATACCCTTACGTCCCTCCTCGAGTTATGAGGCAAGCATGAAGGAATTAAGTCATCCCTAGGGTCGAGAAGATGAGCCATCTTTGAGTTGACTTTCAAAATAATGACAGTCCTCAGAAGTGCCAAGCTTAGCACCTGTGGCACTGCAAGGTTATACTTGAGAAAGACACTATCGAGCCAGACAGTTATCACGCCGATTGTACCCTTTTCTATCTTGGTTGGTTAGAAGAGGATCTGGGTGGTCAGAGCAAGCTGGGGTACGTCCGAGGTCACAGGGTTATAGATGAAAGGGCCGAGGCACAAGTCAAATACAACCAACTGCGCAAGAGGATCTGGAAAAGTGAGGATGACCACTACAAGATACATGAGTCCAACAAAAAACTGATCGAGGAATGGAAAGACATGGCTATCAATGCCAATAAGAGGCTGGGGTACTTTGAACGAGGTACAGTCGAGCTGGAAGAAAAGTTCATCAAAAGAGTTGAAGATTGTCAAAAGGCTGAGGGAGCTGTAGGGAGATACCTAGCCAGAACCTACCTGTTGTTGGGACTTCGCGATCTGGGAAAACTGTACAAGGAAAGCAAGAATGCCGAGTCTGGGGAAGGTCCTTCTGGGACCAAGTATATAGGAGTGGCTTTATTTTTCTATCAATGTAATAAGGCCAGCGGCCATTAGTGACTTTATTTTTTTTATTTTTTTTCGTCTATCGTTTTGAGATTTGTCTATTTATCTTATCAATAAAATGAGGCATTTAGCATTTTAAGTTCTCCAAATAAATTTGTCGCTAGGCCTACCTCGGGCACAAAGAGGTTTCCAACTTAGGACGTGCTTTACATTTCCGCATTATGTGTTTAAATACCGAAATATTCTTTTCATGATCCTCACTGACTTAGTTATTTTTTGTTTTTATTTTTCTTACTCCCCTCCCCAAAGAGTTAGTTCGTGCATTCTGGCATCATCAGCCTATCGCACCAGATCCAAGGGCCCTCCACCTAC